>WBMV01001117.1:1278024-1390664 GCA_013396655.1 Campylorhamphus procurvoides | reverse complement strand
CTCCGGAGCGCGGCCGCCTCTCCCGCCTCCCTCCCCGGGCGCTTCCTGCTCCGCTCCGCCCGCGCCGCCCCGCCACGGGTTAACCCGCCGCTCCACCGCCTCCTCGGCCGGGGCGGGGCCGCGCGTCACCGCCGGGACGGGCCGGGAACGAGGAGCCGGGCCGGGCAAGGAACCTGGGGCCGGGCAGGAAACCTGGGGCCGGCCCCCCCTCTCCCCCCCGCCCGGTGGGGGGCGCNCCCCGCCGGTTGTTCCCGGGCCCGGCCCCTCCTCGGCTCCCCCGGCTGCCCGGGGCCGCGGGGCAGGGCAGGGCAGGGCAGCGGCCCCAGGCGCTCCGTGCCCCCGGAATGCGGGGAATGCGGGGCGGGGCCCGGGGCTGCCCCTGCCCGGGAGCTCAGCCCGCTTCCCAGCACCTTGCCCCGGTCTGCCGACACCTTGGTGGCTCGGGTAGCGTCATGTGCAGCGTCACCTCCCTCCTACCGTCCCCTCCTCCTGAAATCCGTACAGAGACCCTGCTTAGCAGCACGAGGGGAAGGTATTTCTGTCCTGATGTCAGACTCATGAGATCTGGTCTCGTGGTTGAAAGTAAGGGTTTAGTTTCTTAATTTTTCTGGTCTCTCGTTCTGTAGAGCTACAACAGCAAGCTGAAAGTTAGCAGCTTGGAAGAAGCCAAGCTCAGCCAGAAGTCAAACCATCACCATATGTTGGTACTGCAACACATGCAACGTAGACAAATTTCATATTGCTGTGAGCCTTTAAATCCTAATCTACGGCATACATGGACCTACTCAGTGCTCCAACTGTTTCTTTAAGTGTCTGGCTTCCAGTCTTTTTATTTGTAGAACACTGTGACACATCAGAGCAAGGAATGAAAAAAATGATAACTTAGCAAGTTCTTGAGGAGCTTAGATAATAGTTGTGTGTTTGAGGGTAAGCAATAATAGCACGATAATCTCAAAGATGAGCTTGTATGGTAAGTGTAACCTATTCATGTAAGAGTCTGTAAAAGACAATTGTGTAAATCATCTTAATATATACATGCCTAATATTTCATTATATACACATCTTAGTGTCTTTTTAGGCTCTGGTGTCAGCTTTGTGATAGGTCAAAGCCTCTGCTTCTTTTAATAAATTGGTCCTACAGGGAGAATCTATTAGCATCACGTGATAATACTTTGCTAGTTTAACATTATTTTGCAAGTACTAACTGGAGTATGGCTCATTGGCAATAACACTAAATATCATACCCAGGTTCTTGTAGACTGATTCTACCTCACACATGGAGCTTTGGAAATTGGTAAGACTATGGTACTTCAGACCCTACAGAGAACACCAGGATCTACTCAGAATAATAAAATTAACCCTGCAACTAGGCTGGCCTGAATGAAACAGGCTCTAACATACCTGGAACCAAAAAAAAAGAAAAAAAAAAAAGGGGAGTGAAGAGCTTATCTTCAAATTAATATTGAACTTTAGTCAACAAAGTACTAGCAGCGAATAGCGATTTACTTATCCACTTACTACTTGTAGCAGTTCTAATTTTAAACAATTCTAATTTTAACAGCAAGGGAACTATGCACCTTTTGTCACACTTCTTTAAAAATTACTGTCTTTCTCATCGACTGGGTTAATTTTCTTTGCCAACAATTCTTAGATGGTGAATAATTTCTTTGCAGGTATACTCGATAGCTGACTTTTCCCTGTTTTCAGTGAATAAGAGCTAAAATACTATAAATATTACCCCACCATTACTTTTCCACTGCAAGAGCAGGAATGCTGACAAAATGAGAAGTGGGAAAATATGATGTAGACAATTGCTGCTGGGAAGGCAGACACTCCTCCACGCAATTCCTCTGTTGGAATAATGGCCTCTAGTATAAAAGTTTGTCGACATTGTGTTGCTTTTGGCAGATGCAGGTTCAGCCAACACAGCAACCAGACAGACTGGATACTGAGGGCTAAGAGGAAATGTCTTCAAAAGGTAGAGTACATACTTTATATGCAAGTCTGCTCCTACTCCTATTTCTGCTTCCCTTGAAAACACCACTCCCCTCATCCCTTCCCATCTCCTTTTTTCTATAGAGATTAGGAAAAAAATATTAACTAATATTTATAAAGTATAAGACATAAAACTCTACCTGTAGTATGATAAAATTACTTAATATGTCTTCTCTCACAGAAGAATCTTTTCAGGACCCACTCTTTTAGCAGCCAAGAAACAGCAGCCTTTATAAAATTTTCTGATTTCAACTTATAACAACAAATGTTTTATTTACTGTGAGCAGGCAAATGGTCGGTTGTAACAATGTAAATTTTTTTCGCCACTGCCCATGCATTTCCATACCAAATGACTGATCCAACTTTGCAGAAATGATGGTGCTTGGCCAAAGGGGCCAGTGATATCGACAAGTCAGTTACCTGTCTTGGATAACTCAGATTGCACAAAAGCAGTCAGGATTTGGGGAATGCCTAAGAAGATATGGGAAGACAATTTGGTTATGGGAGCAGATAAAGCCAGAGATGCAAAACTCAAATTATTTGCTTCCAAATCTGTTTCCTGTGTGAAAGGTGTTCTAATTTTGTTGGCCTTTTTCTAAAGGAAAAGGTTTGTGCTTATTTATTGGTGTAAGTATTAAAACATGTTATACAAACACCTTTTACCCTCCTCTTGGTTCTTAAAAACACCCAGCAATTCTATTTAACTTTACAAATTGAAACCACTGTAGCTTAATAGACATTTATTCAACTTAAAAAATATATATAAAAAAGAAGAATTACTGCATATTAGTTATGGTATGGTTAGTTTTTGAGATTCGTGCTGAGCTTTGAAAAGTATAAACTGCCATTTAGTGTTTTGTTAAAACACTTGAAAGTTATGGGTATGTAGAGAAAAATTACCAAAACATGGTGTGTATTTAACCTAAGTTTATTGAAAAAAGGGACACTAACTGCAGTTAATAAATTGCCAGGCCTCTTATTTGATCATGCAGCATGTTATTCTTAGGACAAGCAGAGATTCCCAAAGATACAGATACAGCGCTAATGAAATCTTTAAGAACACTCCTGATGAAATTCCAGATCTACTTGTTTCCTAAGTATCTTCTAGCAAGATTTTCAGATGTTTTTAAAACTATCATGTCTGAATCTCTCCTATTTATTTTATATACATAGACAAAAGGAGGAAAATGAACTTTCCTACCTTCTAAGACTCAAGTGTTCTCCAGTTTTGCATTCACTTGCTTTTCTAGACCATAGGAAAATGTTTTCACACTGTTGAAGTGTCACAGGAAAATAAGTGTTTCTTTTGAATTAATTTAACACCTTTTCTTTTCATGTGGTATTGTTTTAAATAACAGATACTGCTATTTATAGCCAGGAACAGTGTCAAAGGTCAAACATTTAGGGTGGGATCCGTCTTATCCAACTTTAGTCATCTACAAGTTAGGTGTGTAGTCTCAATCAGTCATCTAAGCTCCTTCTACAGATCATTTGGGATGGGGAGGGGAGAGAGGCAGTTCTGCAAGCAATTCATTCCACGCAGAGATACTCATGCCGCTATCTAAATCTCCTGGTCTTTGAAGGTGCCTATCTCTGTACTGATTTAAGATGGAGCCTGGATGACTAGCTCTGGTTAAAAGAGCAGACTTTTGGATGGCTACAGTTAGGATGGGTTCTCTCACAACAGGCAGAATAAAATCTCTAAAAAATCAATATGGGTCGAGTGTTGGGGTTTGTGTATGTATATTAAAAGAAGATAATGTCTCTTTTCTAAATGAATGAGTGGATCACTTTATTACAGAATGTAACTCTCTCCTTTCAAAACTTGCATTTGCTGTAATGCAGGAGGAACTGGCCCCGAGTAGGTAAGCAATTTTAGAAGCTGAATCACAGAAGTACTTCTAACTTGCCAGGCAGTTAACGTGGTGGATGTGGTGCAGTGCTGTGTGACAGATGATACAAACAAAAAGACTTAATGTTTCAAGGGGAGCTTCACAGCAGAAGCCTAAACTCTTTAGCGAAAGACTGTGTAAAGTGTGTATATTAAAAGGAAAGGTATTTTAATTTATTACTGTGGCCTTAAGTAGCCTTTCATTCCAGAATCAAGCTGACTTCCTAAGGCTGCAGCAATAAGGAGTTCATACTGAACAATAGTCATACACTGCCATGTTTGAATTCATATACAGCCAATGCATTTCAAACCCCACCAAACCTGTTCAGAGATAAATAAACTACAAATAACAAGCTAAAGAAAACACTTTGATGTCTGTTTGGTATACACTATTTGAGACACGTGAACAGGGGAAAGATACTTTTTCATCACTGCCTTGTAATATTCTAAAGTAATGTATGCTGGACTAGGTGACTCATGTTCTGAAGTTTTCATAGCGCAACATTCAGTGCATCATTCTGAAAAGGAGCATGACAATTAAAGCAGGAGTGAAGCATTATGTGTGTGTAGCATAGCTGTGTACACTTCCTGAGGAGTTGGAAGTCTGGTACATCATGTGTTTCAGCCCTGCATTTGGTGGATTAGAGGTAATTTCTTTAAACAATAACATAAATTGTATTCTTAATCCCATACACATGATGCAAAAAAACATACTTAGTGGAAAATACTGTGACCTCACTTGGAATATGTTGCTATCCAGTCTTATAAAAATCCTACCCCAACAGGTATTGTTTGATGTTGTAGCTACAGAAGACACAGTCTTAAAAGACAAATGACATCCCATCATTTTTATACATGGAAAATCTTGTTCTGCTCACCTGTAATTTATAACAATGAACTATATTCAAAGGGGTGGAGAAAACAAAACTGAAGTGTCCTGGGAGAGGTTCCCTCTGTTTGTACCTCAAGGCTTATAGTGATTTGGGGTCTCAAGATGTTTCTTTACAAAAAATTTTCTTAAATTTTCAATATGCCCATGGTGAGTGGAAGTATCTGAGACAAGCTAGATAATGGATTTTTTGTTGAAACATTAGCTAGGGGATAGAGTAACAAGTAAATCCTTCAGTCTTTACTCCTTTTATTTCTATGTTATTGTGAGTGTACCACTTAGCTAATGTTCGAGGGGAGAAAGGATGGATCATGTTTTGAGTCCAGATACTTCATTTGTTACTCTAAGTCTAAAACTCTTCTTATGTATCTTAGCCATGATTTAGTGAGTCAAGTACTCAAGTGTTTTTAACAATTTCTGTATGAACTGATTTCAAAATTTTCTCTTTCAGCTAAAGGCCCAATGCAGAATTCTGTGATACATGATTAGTTTTTACCTCATGTTGCAGAAATGCTGGGCAGCTAATCAACTTCTCCATTAACCACTTCACTTCCATGTTTTAGATGGGTAACTACTCATTTACTATAACTGAAAATGATCTGCTTTCTTTTCTTATCTTTGCTCCTGTACCAGATGCAGGTTTGCATATTAAATTTGTATTACTCCCATATTCAAACCCAGTGATTCCTAATTTGAAAGGTTCATCTTCTACTAAAATATGTCTTTTTCTTAGTTAGTTTACTTGAGGTGAGTAGATACAGTTAAAACAGACAAGCAGAGGGTATCATGTAATGGAGCTTCTGTTTCCTGCTGCTGTACCTGGGAATGGGTTAACTTGAAGGATTACAAGTTGGAAAGGGAGATTGGGAAATCGAACCCTCTGCTCAATTCTCAAGTCTGGGATATACTGAAAAGTAGTTTTTAGCAATTACTGACAAACTGATGTGAAAAAGAGGCTTAGAGAGGAAAACATGCCTCTGAGCAGAATAATACTCACATATTGTAGGAGAAAAAATTACAAACCAAATTAAATGTGTATTAAAAATACCAATCTGATTATACTTATTATTTGAACAACTACATTATTAAGATTACACTAATGGAAATAACATTCTTTATCTTTTTCTCTGTGTGTGTGTATTCCTCACAGATTTTACAGATCAGAATACACATGGTAACTTTCCTCTGAAAAGTAACAATAGAGTATTGAATGTGTTTAAGTAAAACACCATTGCAGTTTCAAAACAGGAGAGGGTTCTGATTTAAGATACACATCTTTGAACAGCATTTCTGTGCTACCTCTCTCTCTCTCTCACACACACACACATATGTATATATAACTTCTTGGGCTTTTTGATTCCCAAAAATTGTCACAGCATGGATGTTTTCTATACAGGAGTATACAAATTATTGTGAATCTGAGTTTTTCTGCCAAAGACACATTTTTAATAATTTTGATAGAAGATTACCTTCACTCAAGTAATCTGACCAGCAGATGTAATCTAAGACATTTGCAATGATGGTTTTTCCATATTACAAAAATAAAATATTGATTTTGTGCTTTATTGATGCTTAAGGTTCATCCCTTCTAACAGTTTGTATAAGTACTTCTTTGCCAGGTAAAGAAACAATGTTTTAGTCCTGGGAACAGTGATAGAACCCTAGGGAATGGCCTGAAGTTGTGTCAGGGGAGGTTTAGTTTGGTTATTAGAAAAAGATTCTTTACCCAGAAGGTGGTTGGGCACTTCCCCAGGGCAGTGGTCACAGCACCAAGCCTGACAGAGCTTAAGAAGCATTTGGATGATACTCTCAGGCATATGGTGTGACTTTTAGGGATGTTCCTGTGCAGAGCTAAGGGTAGGACTCCATGATCCTTTTGGGTCCCTTCCAATTCCGCACATTCTGTCATTCTGTAATGGCGCAAGTTGATTTTGTCTCCATGTGCCCTGGTTTGTAATCTTCCAGAAACACATTTCTGAATAATTTTTGTTTCTACTAGTGTGAGCCTACAACCAGGTTTACTACAATTACTACAATTCTTAGCTGCATAAATATAAGAATGTCAACAGTAAAGGCAGATGAATTGTGTAGAGCATTGATGGAACCTTATTAAAAATGATTCTAAGAAAAGCTCTAGAAATAGCAACAGTAGAAGATGATTCACTGGTGTGTGTTTAGAATCTATTTTAGGTTGATTTATTCAAAGTTATCATAAGATGAAGCTGAACCTCAGAAGATTTAAACGGCTGGAAAGGAGAGTGTTCATCATGGAGGAGTACACCCAATAATAACCTACTTACTGGGGAATAATGAGCTGCTACTTTAAACGTTTGTCTATGGCTTATGTCTCAAATTCAAAACCAGTATTTCTATTCTATAAATGGACAAGTTACATCACAAGGTAAAGTACCTTGAATCTTTTCTCTGTTTCTTCCATTTGCTATGGGAAAGTTCTAAACTAAATTTTTTTCTTCTGGCCTTCTGTTTCTGTCCTTCTCTACAGGCCTGAGTACATATTCAACTTACTAGCCTTAATTTAAACAGAGGTGTGATAGTTAACATTAGTAAGAACACCTAATTTGAAAGCAAGGTGAAAGTATTTTTTGCAAGATTCCTTTTCTAGTTGCATTACTCCAAAAGTATTAGCTAAATCAAAGTATGCTGGAAAGTATTTGTCTAGGTGTTTATTTACACTGTTAGATCCTCTGTTAAAACTGGTAGGACTCAAATTCTTCACTTACTGAAAGAAATGCAGAATTTAAATTTTAGCTAATTATTGTAAAGAAGTGTCGTGAGATCCTAACTGGGACCAAAAGAATTTTCCTTTTCAAATTGTATGTGCTATGTTATGTGGAATACAACATCAGGATTATAAAGAGAGAATTGTAATGTCAGGTATAAGAGAATTTAAATAAGGCTATTTCTCTGTGCAGGTGCACTAAATTAAAAGGTATGCCTGAAGCATCAAAGTAGAATCAATAATAATGCTGGAAAAAAGCATAGCTTGAGAGTGATACATATATATCTCATCAAGATAAATAATGGAGTTAGTTATAAAAGTGTAAATGCTTTTGGTTAGACCTCCCCCCTAAAAGGGTATCCCTCCCTGTATTCTTGGTCCCCTATCAAATGCCTATTCACATTCTACTCCATTTTATTAATTGCTCCTTTTTTCTCCCATACTACTCTGCTCATTTCAGTTTATTGCTGCCATTTTGCTTGTTTACATAGCATTCCATATGAAGTATCTCACAACAGTTTCTACTTCCTACCTCAAGAATTTCCCCTTAACTACAGCAATTCTTAATATTATCAAAAGCATGCTAAACACAACAGGTTAAAACAAGAAATGAAGGCTACAACTGATACTGCAGGAAAGATCTGTGTAGGCAGCAGTCACCACAGATGGGATTCATTCAGTATACTGCTCTTAGTTTTACCACCCACATAATCCCCATTATCATTTTCTAGCACTCATTAGCCCTGAAGAAATCTACTGTCTGTCCCAGCAGATTGCTGAAGGTACTGTTAAGATATGGATATGAAATAGTTAAAGGTCATGCCAATTAAAAATTATACTTTAGGATTCTGAAGGCCAATCAAGTGTATTCTCATTTGATAATAACCCATAAAACCAGTAATATAATTTGATTTGGTGAACCACTACCAAATTTATCCTTCAGAAGTATTTTTCCTGCTATTATTAAGCACTAGGATCTCATCGTACAATGGTTCTCCCTGTTCCCTACTTGTTTGTTGATTTGTCCAACTAATTAAGTGGTAGTATAAACTTGAGTGACGTGCTGTCCCAGAGGAAGGAAGCAAGGCTCTGCTTTTGCTTAAGCACAAGCTGACATTCCTGATTTGTATACAGGGTGGAGTTCTGCATTCTTTTTATTCCTCTGACTTTGACAGTGATGACAGTTTTTACTGGAGAGACAGTACTTTGATCATGTGCGTAGCTGGGTACAAGGAGGAAACTTGCACTGCATTATTGCAAGGGACACAATGACTTAGGGAAGTTGGGTGAGTGAATGGGAAGCTAGGAATTCTGATTCTTCGGCCCCTTTTCTGTTAAAAAAACCCAAAAAACTGTTATGTTATAATGCAAGTGGTAAAGCAGCTTCACCACGAACAAGATCAGGAGATAGGTCCAAATTAAAATGGAAAAAAATCCCAAGAAGTGCTTGTTTTGCTATTTGAGAGGGGGAAAAACCCGTAAAATTATGAAAAATTGTCTGATCTGATTCACAAATACTTATATCAGTACAACTGTAAGAAGCAAGGCACTGCAGTGTAAGGGTGGAAACTCCACAAGCTGGTGTAGCTGCCAGAGTACTTGTACTGCTAAACCACAACCAAAGACATCATAGTACCATCACCAGAATTCAATTAAAACTCCCAAATTATCCATTCTTGTGGTGGTCATTTCGAGTTAGGAGAGAGTAATTGTTTCCAAGTCCTTTGCAGCAGTGCAGGAGACTACAAGACTCTCTTGAGTTTTTCATAAATTACCAAATCAGTGTCATGTGGCTTTATATTCTTAAAAAGAGTATTAGCTGCTAAATGTTGATTGCTAAAGGTCATGGAATTATAGTTTGAAGAACGTGCTGTTCAAGCACTATCTTGTCACTTCTTGTTCCTCCATTTAGCGAATTGTTAACTAACATATTTAATGCCTCAGGGAATCTCCATCTTACTATTCTTTCCTTCCTAGTGGCTTTACAGATTTCCGTGAATGGAACAATAGGATTTCACACACTGACTTCCTCAGTTTCATTTCAGCCAGCTGGTGGTGATGACACACACAATCACCTGTGTCTAATGAGCACCTGATAGTTTTCCTTCCTTAGGGACTGAAAATACAATACACTCGTAGATACTAGCTCTGTATCGGGCTGTATTTGTAATACAGTGGTTTGCTGTCATCATTCAGATAAACAAGAGACCAGTTCAGCTGTTTTAGTTACTTTGGATCATTTCCTGCAGCTTTACTCATCCTCCAAATTAACATGAATACACATTTGGCTTTTTTCCAAGTTAGCCATTAAAGAGGTTAAGTAGGTTGGGCCCTGTGACTAATGTTTCCTTGGCTCTGACTGTATTTTGCTGCTCCCCTAGAGTATTCCCTAATACTTTATTGGCATGCAGGAGGTACTCTGAGATTCCTAATTGTAGGAAAACTCTTGAAAATGTTCTAGAAATCCCAGAGCTCCACAATGAGAAATCCCAGCCATAAATAAGACCCAGCATGGAGAGGCAAATACAGAAGTACTTGTTCTCTAAAAAGACCACATCTTGCATTATCACTGTCATTATTGATACAACTCCCTACTGCTGAGTTTTCATGTTCTGTATCAATTTAAAAAAACCCCAAATTTCCAGTGCCACAGCAAAACTTAGCCAAGATGGTGCTGCAGTAATTGGATAAGGCTCTTTAACTCCTATGGATGTTTGTTGTTCCACTAACATGGCAAAGGTAGTAAGCAGTCAGGTTTTGTCACTGCTGATGTCTTATCACCGGCAACAAATAAAAAAATGCAGTTGCTCAGCTATTTTACTACACAAAGTTTAAATGTAATTCTGTTTTAGAAATATCAGCAATATAGAGGCAGCAGCTAAATGGAAACATGATCCATCAATGAGCACTAAGCCTACCCCCCACCAGTGTTTAGCTGTGAATCATGATGAATATTACCTCCTTGGATTAGAGTACTGATCTTACATAGTAATTTGCATAGAAAATTGGTTTGTTCAGGAGCTGAGTATTATCTATATAGTCACTTACCTGTAACAAGAAAACCTTTTTGTTTGAAATTAGCTTTAGAATCACCCTAGCTAAATTAGGAAAAAAAAGGCATATATTCTAAAATGAAGAGTATTCAAGGGTGGTACTTCTTGCAATGTTTATCTACCTAGGGCTACACTCCAGGTACTAGTGCTGCAATAAGAATTAATTGCTCCTTCCACACCTCACTGTAAATATGAAGTTGCTCTTACAATGCCTTAGCTAGCTTTCCTCTATTGTCTTCTACACTACCTGGTATCCTTCAGCATAGAGGAGCAGGAAGTAGATAAATAGTACTATAGATGTTACACATTATGGGTGTGTTCATTTCTGCTTTTAAGTCAAGCCACCGACTAAATTTCCTCCTTCTGTATGCTACTCAAGTAAAAAACCCCAAACATCTATTTAAACATAAACAGCAGTCTTACTTTCTCTGTCTTTTGCAAATATTTGTGTTAAGAATCACATAGGAGGGAATATTCTGTAGCCTTCATAGAAATTTTTGACAGAGAAGCACCAATGAAAGAATCAGTTGCATACGGCATTTAGTAGAAACTCTTACCGTCATAACCCAGACACTACTGCCCATATATACCTTCTCTCTCTACTAGAAAATCAAGCAAGTCAGATAGCAAGAAGTGTTAAGACTTGAAGCAGGTTAAGTTTACCTAAAAGTGCAGTTAACTGTGCTCCAAGGGCAGGTTAGCAGAAGCTCCTCTTGCTTCTCAGCAAGCATCCAGATGAGACAGCACGCTGTGCCTCAGTGCCAATGGTCTAGTTCTAGCTAATGTGAAGCAAATCTTGCAGTGATTAATGTTTTTTCCCTGGTCTGTTTTCTTCAGCTCTGTAATTAAAAATTGCTAAAGCAGGTCATTTGAAGTATGTGTGGTATCTTCGGAACTATAACTTAGTGATCATAAATTTGCATTACAAATGCACATATAGCTCCTTACCTGGCATAAATTTTCAATCTACTGCTTATTAAGTATACCACAACTCACCCGCCCTGTAATTACCACTGGCCTAGTATCTATTCATTTGAAGCTCAATTTTCTTCTAGTTTTCATTCTCTGGTCCCTTCTTCTGGATGGTTTTGATTTTACGTAAACAAAATCGCCAACAAATAGTGAATTCTTCCTACTTCTCGTTCATTTTTCTGTGATGAGGAAACAGAAAAACCTATATAAGAAATGATTAAAGAATCAGCTAAAGCATATCAAGGGACGGTTCTACAAGGGATATTATGAAAGGTGGAAGAAATGTCAAGAATGCATGAAAGACAGATGTCTTTTCAAATTCAGTGATGCTCTATCTGCCTTCTGTAAATAAGCTTTCAGAGAAATAAGTGGCAAGTTTATTCTACTCAGTAGGTCCAGCTCTTAAGCATAAGGATAAATTTTGAAGAAATTAAAGGCAACACAATGTTTGGAATGTTTACCATCAGCAAGTAAGGTTATGAAGTTCCTGAATATTCAAATACAAAATATTTAAGTTATGGCCAGATATTGCAGTAAAAGAGATTGAAAAGCAAAACTTTAATCAAGCTGAAAGATTTAAGATGTTTAATCGAAGCAGTTAAAAAGATGTACGTAAGCATTAAGTCATTAAAATGACTTAGGCCTCTTAATCTTCTCAAAAGCAGATTAGGCTAAATTTAAACAAAACATGACATGAAGTCCACTTTTGGTTTACACACAATGTATTCTTGGTATAGAATTCAGTACGTATAGTTCTGAACACTGATTTTTGTAAGGCAGCACAGGTCCTTAAGAGTGTCCAAAATATACTTGCTATGGAGTTACTTCTAACAGCTGTCTGGAAAAACCACAAATTACCCATCCTAGTAAGACATCTATGACTTCTAAATTTTCAGGAAAGAGGAAAACTCTTTGAAGTAAGTTAAATGTTTGTTGGTGCTCATATCAACTGCTGCCATAGTGATTGAGTTCATTATTCCCTTTAAATTTTGAGATTTTCATAAGTTCAAATGGGATATGAAAGCCCATGTAACACCAATTTTCTTATACAATACAGGCGTGTTATTACTTGTTTGCAAAAATGTGACTAAAGGACAAGCCTTTTAGAATAATTCCTTAGCTCTACTTAATATGAGGACAAAAAAAAGATAGTTGCCAATAACGTACTTTTAAAAAACAACTGTAAGCATTTTTCATGGTGTTTTCATAACAGTGCAGCTTTTGATTCTAAATCCTCTAGAACTAAGAACTCTTTAAGAAAAAATAAGGCTTTAAAGATAATTTTTTTTGTACCCTTGATTGTTGCACTCCGAGTTGGCAAAAAGCTGAGAATTAAGTACTCACACTTGGCATCCCACTAAATTACATTTTTTAAAGTAAATAGGCAGAAAAGCTATCATTAAGGGAAATATAAAAAAAAAAAAGAAAAGGAAGCCAATTCTATTAAGTACTTGTAAAACTTTGGTCTTTTTCAAAGCACCATTGAAAAAGTTTAACATGGAACTTGGAAGAACTGTAGAAAATAAAGAATGCTTATTCTAAAGATGAGGTTAACAATACACTCCAGCATTATTTTGTCCAACATCTTTAATTACTTGTCAGTCAATGGATTTATTCTTTCTCCGATTACAGCAGATGGATCAGGTATATTTTTAGAATAACTTCCCTAGTCACATGGCTGTGACTTGCTTCATGTACAGTAAAGATGAACCATCAGATTCACATTCCAAGAGAAGGGGTCTTTAATGATGGCCAGAGGACTCTGAAATAAAGACACAATTTAGACTGTTCAAACAGCAAAGCAAATCAATTCAGGAATGTAGCACAGATCCTAGAATAGGCAACTGTACCTACATCTCAGCACAAGAACTGCAATTCAAATAAAACCCTTGAATTGTGTGCATAAATATAAACCTGGTCAATATTAAAAATCCTCTTCTGCAAGTTTTAAAGCACTATTATAGGCAAACATCCATTCTTTCTCTGTTTTGGTATGGTTCTTTCACAATGGAATCTTATTTATGCTATTATCCTGAAGTCCACAGGGCAGTACTTTTTCCAATTATACATCTAAAAATGTAAATAACCTTTGCATGTACAAATTCAACTGGGAGCAAATGGGTTATCTCTCATGGTGCAGGAAGTTAACTGAGATACAGCAGTTCATGAAACAATAAATTCCAGTGTGATGTCAGAAGAAACTGTCCATCAATATCTAAACACTGCTTTATAAAGATACAAAAATACAAATTCAAGTTTACACTTTCTAGTTTCTTGACAGCTAAAATAGCAGCTACCCTTGAGATCATGCTGACTTAAGCAATTCAATTAAATGATTGTTACTATTATTTAAAAGAATTCCTCCCACACAGTCAAGGTATACATCTTCCATTCTACTCTTAAAATCCATGCAAAAGACAGATTAAGACAGAGGTTGCATCTGTACAGATTTACAGATATTTCTATGTTATAAAATCATCAACACAACCAAAATTACATATTTTGAAGTTGTCTTTAAATAATTTTCTAAATCCATAACTTAACTCACAAACTTATGTAAAATATTCTGAGCTGATTTTTATTGCACTCATTTAAAAAACAAACCATGGTATTAGATGTTTCATACTTACTATCTGCCACTGCTTTCTTTTTGCCTGGGGAAAAAAAAGAAAAGAACCCCAAGCTGAACAGTGACAGTTAAAAAAATTATTTCCTATTTACTTTTTTTCAGAGAAATTTTAATTAGCTTATACTACTTATGACTTGCTAATTTAGCCCAAACAAGATTTAGTAAGTGTACAAACATGTACTTTCCATGACACATCTCAGTAAACTTTATACTAATTTTTAGAAGTTGTTTTAAATTAACCAAGACTCCATGCATTTAAGAAATTATAGCCATCAAGACTTTTACTAACATTAAAAAGAAATGTATGTTACTATTTTATGTAACATATGGATATTATATATACACATAACATGCAGATATAAACCCAGGTAATACATTTGCTTTAAAATCTTCTTTTGTAAGTAAAGAACTTATTTTACATTCTCACTGTAGCTCTTCTCCTAAAATACTGATTCACAGTGATCAGACAAAAACAGATGGAAAAAATTCTTCATAAGGAAGACAGTCATAAGAGGCTGTACAATCTCCACCCTTGGAAATATTCACTAAGATTATGAATAAGGTGACAAGCAACCTGATGTAACTTTAATCTAACTGCTTCAAGCAGTGATTTGGACCTGGTGAACTCAAGAGGTTCTCTCCAATCTAAGTTATTCTACAACATATTCTTTAGAAGAAAGCTTAACATACAGTTGCTCATTATTAAGGTTTTGGCCCTCAAAACTCCCCACCGTGATATATATTACGTAAGTCATAAATTAAAATAAACATGAACATGAAAACATGAAACATTCTCTCCATCTTGAATTCTCCTTGAAATTAAAGGTTAGAGCAAGAGTTAAACTTTCTTTTTTTTCCCCCTCTACCTGCTCAACTTCTTATATTTATTGCACCTTGTAAGTGCAATGTAACAGTTTTGGACATAATACATGTTATTTGGACATAGCTGGTGAAATGCTGAGGCAGTATCACTCAGCTGTTCCTGCAGCAAGGGCTTCCTTTCCCTGTCAGCTTTGTCCACAGCTTATAACATTTCACTGTTCACGATAGCAGTAAAGGGTTTGACTTGGGATTTTTTTCAGCATAGCCTAAATTGAAAAACAGGATCTTTAAGATACCATCATCTGTTCCTTTCTCTAAGAAAATGATCCAATGTCAACAAGTAACATATTTCACATTCAGCCATATAGCTTGCATTTTGAAGTGCATCAGCCCAAATTCTTTCACAAGTGCATATGAGAAAACCTTTTAAAAACTGCATTTTTTTCAGATCTTGAGCAAGTCAGATGTCCATTTTTAAAACTAATTCCTACATTTCCTGATCTTCATAATGTGGGCACAGTTACACTGGTATTTGAGTATTTTTGACAGTGTAGCCTTCTACAATGGGCAAGTTAAAACTTCTGAATTTTTATTCAGAAAGACAGGCAAAGACGTGGCCCTAAGTAAGACTGTTAATTTCTTTTTTGCTGACTGATGTTTTACAGATACTCTCTTCTATAAACCTTATCTATAAGGTAATAGCTAAGGAAAGATATAATGTGTAACTTACCGCCATATGAAATTTTGTAATAGGCATAAGCCGTTAATGCCACACCAACCCATATTTCTTGATATATGGTAGTGAAGTAGAATTTCATGGCCCTCACTGACTTTGGAAGCATGGTCTGCACCATCTGAAAATTACAAAAAGTTTTGTCATGTTAAGTTTTGCAACTGTATTCTTCCCTGCTGAATATTTAATATATAAACAGATACACATATTATCTCTCTCTGTTACACACGCAGTCCTGATACATATCAGCAGCAGTTTACAAGTAAAAAACCCCAAAATAAACCTGAACACACAGAATTACTTATGCCAAAGCAAAGTAATGAAAATTCAGAGTTAAGGTCACAATTTATGGGCTAACACAACACCAAAAAAAAAAATTACAGCTGATGAAAGGGTTCAAAAATGAGCCAACAGAGTATTTACAGAGTAGCAATAGCTAGACTCCGCTCTCCCTATCAGTGGCAGCTTTTTAATGTTTCCAGATTCCCTCAGGAGAAAAATCTCATTCCAGACAAGTCAGAGAGGCTCCTTTCTTGCACTACCAAATTAGGTTCCTTCCCTCACAGCTGTCTCTTCCAGCATAGTAATTTCGTCTCAAACTAGCAAAATAAATAATGTTAAGCTAATGAATTCATGCTTTATCATGACTATTTGACTTTCAAAATATGCCCCAAGAGCAAGAAGCCTGTCAGTTGTTTTTTTTTCCTTTCCATGCAGCTTTGTTAGACAAATAAAACTGTAGGATGTTTTAAAGTAAAGCCCACCCTAATTCCCATAAAAGTTAGTTCACATTTGCACCACACTGCACTGAAATACCACAGGCTCTACTGTCTTATGTACAGCACTTCACCCCATAGTCACTATTTACATTTATTACAACCCAATAAAGTCAGTTATTCATACATATAGACAGTATACTGCAAACCAGAATCGCAGGAAAGAAAAGCAGAGTTAAACTCCCCTGAGCTGATGCTCACTTACTTGTGTGCCATTACTAAATGCAAAGCATCCTTGGGCAAGCCTCAAGGAGAGAAGGACACGAGGGCAGCCAATGTCAAAACAACCGGGGAGATGTGGGTGCTTCTCAAAGAATGAGATAACTCACGTATAATTATAGACAAACCCACATTTATCTTTTGTTTATGGGCAGTCATTTCAATCAAATTTGTCACCGTGGCCAGAGTTCCTGCAACAGCGTTCTGCTTTCACCAACACTATTAAGGACACTGCACCTCTCCCTCAATCTCCAGCGCTTGTAGTTTCAGATGAACAGCGAAACAATAAGTCACTCTGCTACAGCAGAATATCAGGACACGGCAGCAAACAAGGCGACTGAATGGAAAAGGGAGGATTTCACCACTGCTGCAGAACACAGGCACAGCGGTGCTGTTCCCTGCTGGGGCCCGGCACAAACCTCTCCCCGAGGCCTGGGCGAGGTCTGAACTCTACCCGGGACCGAACCCGCTTTCTCCTCGGCCATGCCCGCCGCAGCCCCGCTCAGCCGGGGCGGCGGGGCACGGCCGAGCCTCCCTCTCCCTCCCCCTTCCCAGCGAGCCACCCCCTGCCGGGACCAGCAGGGATCAGCCGGGACCCCCCGGAGGGCCCGCCGGGCCCGCACCCACCGTGGCGGCGGCGCTCGAAGGTCACGGCCGGGACGGGTCTGCTCGGCCGCGGGGCGCGCCGGGAAGGGCGGGCGGGAACAGCAGCGCCCCCTGTGGGAGCGGAGGACCCGAGCGCGGCCGGGCCGCCTCCCGCGGGAGGGACCGGGGTGGAGCGGGGTGGATCAGGATGGAACGGGGTGGATAGGGATGGATCGGGGTGGATCGGGGTGGATCGGGATGGATCGCGGTGGACCCGGGTGGGACCCCCTGGTTCGGGATGGAGCGGGGTGGATCGGGGTGGAAGGCATCCCTGGGTTGTCCCAGAGCACTCGGCACAGGATTGCACCCAGAGGCTCCTTGGGTACCTCCCAACAGAGGGAGGCTCCGCGCCCTCCCTGGTCAGTCTGTCCAGAGCGCGGTCACTGCACAGCAAAGCGGTTCTGCCTCGTGGTCAGGTGGAAGTTCTGTCCATCAGTTCCTGCCCTCAGTTCCTGCACCCCTTGTCCTGGTGCTCGTTTCCATCCCCTTGGCATCCACCCTTTGGATACCGACAGACATTGACAAGGCCCCCTCTCAGTCTCTTCTCGAGGCTGGACAGCCCCAGCTCCCTCAGCCTTCCCTCATAAGATTGATGTTCCAGCCTCCTCATCATCTCCATAGCCTCTGCTGGATCCACTCCTGGAGCTCCATATCTCGCTTGTCCTCAGGAGCCCAGAACTGGATATGTCACTCCAGATGTGACTTCACCCCAGATGTGACGTCAGCCCAGATGCGACCTCAGCCCAGATGTAACCTCAGCCCAGATGTGATCTCTCCTAGGCTGAGTAGAGGGGCAGGATCTACCTCCCTCAACCTGCTGGCCATGCGCCTCCCACGGCATTCCAGGATAGCTCTGGCCACAGTGTCCTGCCTTATCCACACCTCAGTCCTGCTTCCCAAGGAGCACAGGTGTCCTGTGCCAGGACAATGCCAGGAGGGGCCTGTCCCAAGCCAGTGTAGCATGTCCCTTAGGGAATAGCTTGTCCTGGAGGAGCAGGAGGCACCACTGGGGCAGACCCAGCAGGACTGACACACCTGTGTGCCTTGTGGGCCATTTCCCCTGGGCACTGGGAAGGAATGGGACAACTGGGATCCTAAAGCAGCACACAGGTGTTGCTCTGTGGGTGTGAGGGGGAAATGACCACACAGACCTCTCGTGGCTGGGAAGGGAGGGCAGAGCTCAGACCTTTTTCTTGTGTTAAAATGCTTTAGTGGAACCAAAGACTACACTTACTTTCCTCCTGAGTCATTTACATAACCTGCAGGTGTATCGATTTGCTAAATAGGATCTTTGTCCTACACATGGCAAAACTTCTTGGATCTTACATGGGGGTCTTTTTTTTCCATTTAATAGAGGATCATAATTTATGTCAATGAAATACTGCATGCACCTCACCTCCTCCATTTAGAACATTCAAAACCTCATTACATTTTTGTGAGGAAAATCCCCTTGTTTATTTAATTTAGGATTTCAAGGCTGATATGCTAAGCAACCAGAGGCTGTGGTATCTTCATGTCTCTGCATATATCCCAGATTTGTATTTACCTACCTGACAGGAACAGTTCTCCAGCAGTCAGCCAAGGAACTGCACTGGATGAGGTACCCAGTGTGGAGATGAAACATCCTCCAACGATAGGAGAGAAAGTGAGGGGCTACCCTGTGTTTGTATTGTTTTGTGTTATTTATCTGATTTAAGAAGTTACACACAGGTGTTTTTGGTTGTTTCAGAAGGGGGAATGACAGGAATAAAGGGAAGTTCAGTGACACATTTATTTTACTTCCCATTTTTCCTTTGAAAAATATTATCCAGTAGACAGGACAGTGTTTAACTCTTCTGGTCTGCGTGTGTATTTCTTGTCCCCCCCTATAGCAAGTAACGCTGTTAAAAGTTTTAGGGTGTGGTTTGAAGTAATGCCGGCGGTACCCACAGCTGTATTGGCGGGGGGGGCGGGCACGTCCCGGCCGGGAATATTCGGGAATGTTCGGGAATGTGCCCCTGGTGTGCGCAGGCGCCGGGGCGGGGCGCGGGAAGGCGCGCGCGTGTGGCGGGAAGGGCCGAGCGCGTGGCGGGAGCTGCGGCCATGCTGCCCAAAGTGTCCCGGGAGCGGCTCCGCCAGTGGTTCCCCGGCAGCAGCGCCGCCACCGCCGCAGAGCCCCCGGGACAGGAGCCGCAGGTCCGCCCCCCGTGCGCCGGCCCTCGCCGCCCCTTGCGGGAGCCGCGGACAGCGGCGCGGTGAGTGCGGGGGCAGTGCTGTGCCTGGTGGGCTCCGTCCCTCCTCTCTGCTGTGTGCCCGTGGTGGCTCCGCGTGTGCAGGGCATTCCCCGGGGTCTGGGCAGCCTCCTCTGGCTCCTGCTCTGCCTGGGCCTGCCCTGTGCAGTTGTTGGGATTCCCGCCTAACACCGCCGGTAGTGTTTGTGGCTCTTGCCCAGATGTGCTTTTCTTGGCTTAATATTTAATTATACTTAATTAATTAATACTTAATTATTTTCTGGTTTACTGCTTTCCTCGATTGTCTTGATCATCACTGGACATGGTGCTTGGAAGATTTGTGTTCTCTTGTTCTCTGAAGTTCATTATCACTTGTGTGCAGCTGTAGCAAATCCTGCTGAAAAACTGTGTAACAGTGTTAGGACTAAGACCCAGTTTATCCTGATTCAGGTGTGTTAACTTAATAATTTTGTCAGTGGCAAGGGACAAACGAAATGGCATTCACTAGTTCATTGCTCTAGTGACCTAACTGAAGCATTTAAGTTACCAAGGTAAAGCTAGTTTGAGGTATATTGACATGTCACTCCTTGGAAATGCTTTATTTTCTAGTGGCAGAGTTTATGGCCAAGGAGACCTTTATATGTGCTTGCATAGCAGCCAGGTACCTTTCATTACTGCCTGGATATTGAAAACCAAAAAATACTTTCCCCTGGATGCTGCCTAAACTGGAAGGGGGTGTGGCTGTGCATGCTAATCTGACTATTTAGGTGAATTCTAGGTAGTGTATCCCTTTTTATCCTTCAATGTGAAAGTGCTGCTTTCATCAAACTCTGAATCTGACTGAAATGTACTGGGTTTTATGCAAGTAGTTAAAACTTTTGAGAAGTGACTGGACAAAAGGTAGCAGTTCTTTAAGGTTATTTACTGTGAATGTAATTCTGGAATCCAGTAGGTACAAGATGTCTGAGACTTTGCAGTCTTTATTTAGGTAACAATAACATTTCTGCAGTACTTGAAAAGTGTTTGACAAGGGATTCTTGAACCCAGGTGAGTGCTAAGATGTTAAGTAACATAGGAGTAGCCTTGTGTGCCTGTGCAAGGGCAAATCTTTGTCTTTGGTTGGATAAATACCTCTTTCCACTCACAAGTCTTAGCAGATAACCTAATTCAATGAGCAAGTTCTTCTGTTAATAGTGAGAAGTTAATCTTACAGATTTGGGGTTTTTTTCCTTTTTTTTTTCCCCCTGTCTTAGGAGGATAGAGGGGAAATGCATCCTAAAATACCACTTATGTAGGCGTGGACAGAACTTCTCAAGAGTAGATTTATATAAAATCTCAGAGCATAGATAGGTATGTGTGTGTGTGCTGCCACAAAATAGAAAGAACCTCTCTGAGGAGGTGTGTTTGCTTAGCTGTGGTTTTTTTCCATACATGCTTCTGTTTCACAGTTCTGGGAATGGGCTTGGTTTAAGGCATTTTTACAAGACTTGAAGACTCTTGAGGAAGTTTAGCTTTAAGTGCTTAAATGGAAAGGAAATGCTTGTCTTTTATTGATTGGCTTCTTAGGAAAGAGTTTGAAGAGCTGCAAACAAAAGAATTTCTCTCCTTTTGTTAAGTCTGCTTGTGATATAATGATATATATATGATTTGTTTCTTGGGAGATCAAATCCAAAGTTATTTCAGATTTTTCAAATGCTTATTTGTATTTACTTGAAGTTGGATATACTCTTATTGACGGAGACTCTCTGCCTGCCACTTTTGTCTAAATTTATATGTGAGAATGTATGGGCTTAATACCAAATTGCTAATGGTAGTAACAGGTATGTTATTGCACAAAAGTGTGTGTAATAACTAGTATTTTACAAAAATGGTACTGAAATTGTATAATGGGATCTAAAAACCTTAAGTCCCTTAAAAAGAGATGTGGGATGTGTTCTCTTGCCAATGATGCCTCATTTTCCAAGCTTTTAACATTACTTTGTTTTCTGAACTACCTCCAGAACAGCAGTATTAGTGATTGAGCTTGTTAGGGAAAGGTAATAGAAACCACAGAAATTGCAGCTGGACTTTTGATCCTTAAATAGCTCCTTGATTAACTTTTTAATTCCTCTGATTACATTTAACTGAATGAAATTTAGGTCCTTAAATCCTTCCTTGTTATCAGCACAATTGTGGTTCACATTAAGACAGTTAAAGGCTTAAATGTGGAAGAGGTGGTTGCTCTCTCTTTGGCTTCTTGCATTTCACAGGTGTAGCTTTGGCTGGAAACATTGCACACTGTTTGCTCTGCCTGTCTGATACCTGTGCAGGTGGAGGTATTTCTGTCCTTTGGAATTATCCCCACTCAGCTTTCCATCACTGCAATGTTTTGTGTTGGCTGCCTATGTCAGGAATACGGGTCAGGGTAAGGATATAGTTTCAGATCACCTCATGCAAATCATGTAGACCATAAATAAAAAGCGCCTAGAGGAGCAGTTGAGTTCTTGGACAGTGGTTTTCCACAGGGAAGTGATGACTGGCCTGCAGCCATCTTAATGTTGTCCCATGGAGCTGAAATCTGAGGGCGAGTTAATTTCTAGAAAATGGCTCGTTTTAGCTGGCTGAGTAACAATTCTCTTTGTAGCATGTTGCAGTAAACCTAACAGATTGCTTTAAAATGTTTAACTTTTTTTGTTTGCCTTCTTTTTCTTACACCTTTGCTTTTTCAATTCTTTTTTTTTCTGCTTTTTAACTAGAGAGAGTATGTACTTTGGTCAGGAGAAAGTGCTCGTATTCTGCGAAGTTATCCCTCATTTCCATTTTTGGAAAGTCAGAAAAAGTGAGGCCTTAGTGAATGACATTTTCTCAGCACTTGGCTCATTTTTTTCCTGTACCTTCTGCAGTTCCCCCTTGGTTTCTCCCTCTCCTTTCCCCCAAAGTGTGGGCACTAAGACTGGCTGCAGTAGCCTGGTATCTGTTTCATCAAAAACATGCATATAAAAGTAGATGAGCCTTTTTGTGCACTTTCTAGCATTGCATTGGGATTTGGTGTTGAATTGGCTGTGATTCCTAGATACATTTTTAACTATTATTCAGGAACTGCCTTTCTGCACATGGTGTAGTTGAGGGTCTCTGTTTCTGCACTTAGAAAAATGCATTTGATTAAATTAAAGTTAAATGGAAGTCAAATTTATGAATAGTGCTTTTGTTGTATCTGGTCATCTTGTAAAATTGATTTTGTTTGGTTGATTCCCCCCCTCTCCCCCCCCTTCCTTCTTTTTTTGTGATTATAAAGGTAAGTGGAACTTCTATG
This sequence comes from Campylorhamphus procurvoides, assembly GCA_013396655.1. NCBI lineage: Eukaryota > Metazoa > Chordata > Aves > Passeriformes > Dendrocolaptidae > Campylorhamphus > Campylorhamphus procurvoides. The sequence goes on along the minus strand of WBMV01001117.1, from coordinate 1,367,798 downwards.
TTTACTGGTTTTTCATTTCCCATAACTAACATTTGGAAGCTAATTTTTTAGGGCTTTTTTCACTTACTTTCCGGTAGAAAGCTGTGAGGGTACTGTTTTAAATGAATTTTTGTGAATTGTCATTGCAGGAGTCTTGCACATTTGACCAAATAGAAATTATTTTCTGAAACCAGTATTGTGGGTATTACTTCTCAGTGTAATATTAATTCTGCCAATGCCTATTTTTTACTCAGTACCTGCTACCCTTCTTCCTATGGCAAAGGTACTTCACATTTAACGCTTTGGGGAGTTTTACCATTGAAGAAAAACCTTCCTTTCAGCCCTTTCCTGCCCTCTTGCAGGTATTAGAACTTCAGGAAAAGCCTCTCAACTCTTTGCGCTGCCTTAGTAGGGCAGAGTAAGTTGAGGGCAGCATTTTTGTTATTTATTCACAAAAAACTGGCAACTGGCAAAAGAAGGGCAAAGAGTTTATAGCAGCTCTGAGTGCAGATATGTGTTTGCACCTGCCTGTTGAGTTTGTGTATTGAGTTTATGGTAGGTGAAGGGACTCCTTTCTTTTGGTATTGAGCTGAAAACTTTATTTTAAAGCTATAGGAAATGGCTTACTCTAGTCCTCCAGTGCTTTGTCCTTTAGGCATATGCAAGAGTTCTGGTTTTTTTACATTCTGTGTATATTAAATTTTACTTCTCTATATGAAATGTTCTTTATATTACAAGCTTTCCAAAGGTGTTTTTTAGTAATATTTTAATTTTATGAAAGTATTACTAATTATTTCAAACAGCTGTACTTCATTTGGCTTATTAGAAGCTATAAATTTATATTTATAATTTATGTTGCATTATTCCTAAATTCTTTCTTGGGTGGGGGATACAACTGTGGAGCATAAGAAAATGTCTTGCAATTGGGTATTACCAACCTGATGAAATCTGAATATTGTTGTCAGTATGTTTGAGGAAAGTATCAGAGGAAACATTCTTCCTCCATGTTTGCAAAATAGTGCATTTTCTGAATTGGGTCACATGAGTCTTGCCGATGTTTTTTGTGATGTTGCAGACAGACTAAAAGGAAATCTGGAGAAGAAGAGGTTACATAAGACATGTAAAAACTTGTTACATACAGTGATGGGAGCACAATTAGAAATGTAGCCAACTGAGTTCTGGCATATGTTTTCATTGATTTTCTGCTCTAATTGCCTGCTGTGACTGAAACTGCTACATATCCAATCAGTCTTGTAAAACTTTGTTATGAACCCACAGTGATAGATGATGGGAACTGAAAAATATGAAATTCTGGTACATTTAAATTTTAAATGATCACCTCCTGCTCTGAAAATGATCTGTTGACTCTTTGGCTGTTCTAGGGAAGTACCATCTGAATTGATCGAAATGTTTAAGTTGAATGCAGAATTTGGGTTTCAGAGCAGCTTCCAATAAGCCAAATGAAGTACAGCTGTTTGAAATAATTAATTTCCTGAAGAACAGAGAACTAGTTGTTAAATGCTGCTAAATATCCAGTGCTTTCATTCAGTTGTTTACCTTCACAATACTTTAGCATGTGCAGAGCACATTTTAGGAAAAACTATACGACTAGTACATGCAACATGTAAGTTCTGTCAGTGGTTTTATGCAACTTATTCTTGAAATTAAGAAATAACTATTGAGCTCCAAAAAGTATTTATGAGTTTATTTGGCATAATTGTTATATTAAACCATTTCTTTTACACAGTATAAAGTTCCCATAAAGCCTAAAAGCTATGTGACAAATACAGGAGTTTTTGTCTACCACTGAGTAGATTGATGCTGTTTCAAAATATGCAAAGTAGTCTTTTTTGTTTAAATACTTCTAGCTCTATACAGCTGAAAAATGCTTCAGATTTTTTTTCCAGAAACATCTACATTTCTTACTAAAAGATGGCTTCAAACACAATAGCTCTAAGAAACTATAAAGATAAAAGGAGAGTTGATAATTAAAGTTACTGCATTCTAGCTATAACAAAGGATTTTAATTTCTGAACTTGGAAAAGAAGGAGAGCATTTCACCTTTCTGACTCGTAAGTGTCTTGGATGGCAATCACAAGAAAGGAGTGCAAACTGATTCATGACTTTGAAAGCAACACAAACCAACTTAACTTGATGGGTAGTAATAGGGTAGGTTCCAGATTCTGTGAGAGAAGGTGGGAAACATGCTCTGTGTGTTTTTGTCGACATAACTTGAAACAGTGGGGATTTCATCCTTGTCCGACTTGTGTGAGCTGTCACCACGTGGACTGAAGTGTTCAGAGCAATTTGTATTCCATGCATCCACCAGCTGCTCTGGTTGGTTTTCTCTCTCAATGGTGGTAAGAAAATCTTTTAAAACTTGCTTGAATATATAGACTATTTCCCAGGGTAAGACATCATTTTCTGCCAAAACTTCACGAAATCTAGAAGCAAGCAAAGATTGAAATCTAATCATCGGCGCTGAAAACTCCTCTGTTTCCTCTCTGGCCATTTGAGGGGAGGGGTGGGAGGAGGAAATTACTGCATTCTGGTGTTATTCTTCCCTTGCTGCCACATTTCCCCACGCACCTCCCCCAGAAGATTGTAAGAGGAAAAGAGCTCTAACAATGCACTGGATGTGCTCCAGCTATTATGAGGATTGAAAGCTGTTGTTACTGGGTATGCTTTTTTATTTTTATTTATTTATTTTGGCCTGTCTGGGTAACTTGATTTAAACTGACTTTGCCCTTAGGTGTATTCTGGGCTTTAAAAGGAGCATAGGCTTGTTCTGCCGTATCTGCGAGTCCCTAGAAAATGGATTTATAATACAGGCATAGGACAATTTTTCTTTGTGGAATGTGCGTGGGGAATTTTTTTTTCTACTCTGATTTGCTTGTTTTAGAAGCTGTCAGGTATTTTGGACAGTAAAACTGGATTTATGAATAATAATGCATTGCATTAGTTCTTCAATTTGATTTTTGGTTATTGGATTGCTATTTAATAAATATTGGGGATAAAAAACGGAAAAACTAGAGGGATCGAAAGGTCATATGGGACTTTCCTTGTTTGGATTAGATTGGGAAAATCCTGATTTAAAACCCTTCAAGTACAACATATTAAAGCGAAGATGGAATTTATAAAACACCTTTAAAAATGAGTTCCAGATGCTGGTCACTCACTTTTGGTGATCAGAGCCAAATGCAAACATGGATTAGGTAGAAAAGCATCTTAGTCTTGATGGAATACTCAAAGGTAGGGAAACACAAAACAATTACCTGCTGAGCACGGTTCCCGTCTGGCAAGGCTGGATTTGTGAACACAGGACTTCGAGCTGCCTCTGCTCAGTAGCTGGAATTGATGCTTGAGGGTTCTGGTAGTTCTTGAGCCAGTTGTAATCCATGCTGGTCTTCTGCACTTTCTGTTCGTTTTCAATCTCTTGCACTAATCTCTCACGCTCTTTCAGGTGCCATTTCAACTCCCTCAGGAGGGTCTTTGTAACGACTTCTGATCCAGGACATCTGGTGGGCTTGTAGGAATCAGTTTTTGCCCATTTCATCCAGCCAAAAAGTGGCATTTTTAAGCTGGGAGGGGAAAGAAAAAATAAATATTTTTGTTTCTGCTCAACTGATGCATTTTTACCTGCAGACTTCCTTCTTAAGCAACTGAATGTCTGAATGAAACTGTATTAATGATGCTAAAATAGTTGGTAGTACAATATGAGTCGTGATAACAAAGATCACCAAGCCATAATGAAATCTGACAAGCCTTACACTTTTCCCATCTGTTTTCTGAGTTGATGTGCTATGTGAAGTTTACAACATTTAAAAGTGCATCTCTATCATCTTCAAAATATTTCATTTTTTATCCTATAGTATAGTGAAAGTACCCGAAGGACCCCCCCTTCAAACAAGCAAACAAAAAAAATCCAAACCCAACCAAACAAGAGCATTCACTCCACCCCCCTACCCCCAACAAAACACACAACCCCAAACCTCCAAAATTTGAAGTTACACGTGCATTTAAAAATTAAATCAATTAATAAAGTTAAGTGCTGGAACTCCACATGATGTGTTTTTACAACTTCTGTATCAATCTGTATTTTAAATTATTGTTCTCATAACCTGGAATCAGAAATCTGGTGGAGCAGACTTTTAAATTGCAGTTTGTAAGGAATCATACAGACACAAGAATGAGAATTGGAGTAAAATAACATATATTACCTTTGCAGCTGTCTGTGAACAGTGTTGTTTCAGGCAAGTTTGCTTGAAGATCTCTTATTCTGACATGTCCTGTTTGCAGGTTGTTACTACTGCTGGAAGAAAACAAGGGTTTTTTTCTCTTTTTCCTTTTTTTCTTCCTTTACTCAAACTGTGCTAAGAAAAAATGACTTTCTGTAGTGAACATGACAGTTTAAGTTTTTCTGCTTTTAAGGTTCTTTTTCATCCTCTGTACCAGAGAGAAGCAGTAATCCATTTAACCTAACATGGTCTCTCAAATACTTTCTACCAGGTCCATTAAGATCTCCTACCTTTGAATTAAGTTCTGCCGGTGGCAGCAGTTTAAAAAAAGATGGTGACAATTTCAAATGCTTGTTGCTAAATCCATCCGAAGGTATTGTTGGTAGTGAGATGAATAATGATAGTCTGAAGCAACTACAGCCCTGCTTGTAGCTAAAGTTAAGGCTGTCGTGTGATGTGATGCTTGGCTGTGCATAGCTGTAGGTCACAGTTTAGAGCTGTATTTTTATGCCTGTAGAGTGCTAAAAATAACTATGTTGCCTTTATCATCAAACTAAACTTTCAGGCCATTGAGATGCTGGAAGACTTATCTCCCATTAGAGGGGGATCAGGCTGTTCTGCTGTCATTTTTAAACAGCTAAGAATAGTTTTTCTCTAGTAAAGATCATCTAAAGCTTTTGTTAAGTGAGTGTTGACAGCAAAGAAGTATTTGACAGTTGCTCAGGATTTTGTTGCTGCATTTAATGCCTCTTCCAGATGAATTTCATCCATCTCATGCTACTATACTTTTTCATTACTGTGCATAGCTGTTAGCATTTTAAATTAACATTTCAAATGTGTTTAAAAGAGCCAGACTAACACCTACAGTGTGCCACTAAAGACATGTTAATCTAATTAAAGGAATAGAATGATAAGGAGATGCAAATTGAGGTCAAACTGATCCAAAAAGCTCAGAATTGTAAGTCTTACCATAGGTATCGCTTCTCTCCTAACTGGCTGTCAGTTGACTGCTCCCTCTTTGCTTGATGAATATTTTGAGCATATCCATTTTTAAGGTTCATTCTCGGGGATGGCACTGTGCACTCCAAAGGTCGCTGAAGCAGCCATTTTCCGTTCCACTTATCTGATCTCTTCCTATTAATCTAAGCAGTAGCCATGGAATATGAAATGCTGCCTCTCTGGCTCGCTCTTGTTCTAATGGCTGTCTTTCCTCCTCTTAAGTATTTATTCCTACTCCTTTTTTTCCCCCCCACTGGTGTGTTGAACTGTTGAGAGAACAAAGGTTCTGTAAATTTGTTCTAGATGTCATACAACATAAAGGGTGACGTGTATGGCTGTTATTAAAGCTGATACTACTTATACATTGGAAAAATTCAAATGTCAGTATTAATCCTCTTCAACTGGAAGGTTTTCACATTGCATTGTATGTGGTACTATGAAAAAGGAAGGGAGCTAGGTTTATGATGGCAGAACTGTCCTGACAGATTTTCAGATGAAATTAAAATGCTCCTTGCCACCTCCTTTACAGCACAGTTAACATGTCACCACTCTTTTCCACTGTATCAATCTGCAAGTAAACTGCTGTACAGTATAAAACCATCATAGTCTCTTTGCAAATTAGAGGTGCATACTGGAAGGTCTGCAGAGTAAATAAATGAGAAATCTACAACTTCTGTTTTTTAACCTAGTGTTTGACTGCATCATTGAAAATGCAAGGCATGGTACTGAGAGCTAGGTTTGTCTTTCCTTTGGTAGGAGGGCAAGAAAGCTGAAAATTTGTATCGCTTCTACTTTTGCAGAGATTTCAGGTGTGGATTCAGGAAGAGATGACTGCTCAGGTGGGGCTGGTGTTGGAAGCTGAAACTTACAAGTAGAGCAGTATTTTATGCAGTTTCTAGCCCATGATTAATCCTGGAAGCTTCGGGGAGAGTTACAATTCCATCCACCTACGCCTAAATGTACTCATGGATCTTGTGTATGGTCTCTTTCCTGTTTGACGATGCAGTTGTGAGAACAATGAAGACATAAGATAGAAGCATTGCTTGCTTTTAAAATTTTTTAGAGTTAAAGCTTCTGAATCTCTCCTTGTCAATATTCTTAAAGCTTCTGGTTGGTAACAAAGTTCTATGTTGAAGGCATAGAGTGGTAAGAATATTTTTATACACTTATGAGTACAACAGACAACATACAGACTTAAATAATTGAAACTTACCACCGGGAAGTGGGGTGCATGTTTTGAGGGTGCTGAATATGCCTGGATTTTAGCTTTTTTGGTGCAACAGCAAAGCATAACTCCAAAGGAGTGCTTTAAGAGTAACAGTGAAGAGGCTTTGTGGGTGTTCACAGGAAATGTCCTCTAGTATAAGCAGTGGCATTAGAGATGAATTAATTCTTACTTGAAAATCATCATGACTAATGTTAGTACCAGCTACTTTAGAAGATGTGGCTGTTTGTGGCAAGGTAATGTTTCTTGGCTAAAAAGAGGTGACAGAAGATGTTTATTTTACTGTCTGATGCTTTTTGAAACATCTTGAAAGCTTCCTTTAAAAAAACCCCAAACCAAAACAACTAAGTAAAATAACCTCTTAAAATAAAATTTAAGTATTTGCATGATGTGTGGTTAAGCAAATTTTATGTTCTGATTATGACCCTTCAACACCACAGTAATATGTAATTTTCTGTAATTTGGAAGGCTTATCTTGAAACAGGCTTATCATTCTTGCAAAATGTGGAATTCTCACAAATGATGAATATTCTCTAGGGGTCATCTGTTTTTCCAGGTGTAGCATTTTCTTATGAGCAAGTGTTGTTCTGTAACTGTATTCTGGGAGAAAAAAAAAAACCCTGCAACTCCCAGTCAACTCTTGAGTACAGCAAGAAGACTTCAGTCTTAAGACGTTGTGTCTTAACATCACATACATAAAGGAACTTCCTAAACTGACAGCCAGGCCTTGTAGTAAATAAGGCAGTCTTGTTAAATGTGGGGCTGCTACTGTGCCTGTCTGTAAGGACTACAAATTCAGTACTTATTTGTGGTGATGGAGTCTGCTGTTGGACAACACACTTTTTGTGACAGAGAGGCAGTTTGAGAAGTTGGTGCTGAACAACAGTTCATTCAAAACCACTTCCATTTAACCAAACACTGCAATGATGTGAGTAGCAAGGTGTGATAAATGGTGAGAATAGGTGAAGGAGAAGCTTTTGTTCTTTTCTTTGGAAAATATTATGGCATCTGTTCCATCTGTGGTGCTGCTCTTACTCTTGCAATTGAAAGGGGCAAGTAGTATAGCTCTCTTTATGGGTGAGACTTGACAGACCAAGAAATAATCAACCTAATTCTTACTTGATCACACGTGCTGATAGCAGGTCATAACCATAGCTAGCTAACATTTCAGCACATTGTTGTAGTGGTGTATGTTCCATAATTCTTTGTGGGTATCTGTTGATAATAGTCTCATACTGTTAATTGCTGCCATGGATTTTGTGTGAAGGGCTGATGAATGTTGTGGGTAAAGCCCAGTGGGCAGCTGAGCACCACACAGCCCCTTGCTCTACTCCCTGCTTACCCTCAGAGGGACAGGGCATGAGGAATAGAAGAGAGGGAAAAATCCTTGGGTTCAAGACAAAAAGCTGTTTAAGAAGGGTCAGAGGAGAGGAAACAAAAGAAGTGATGCAAAGGCAGTCACACATCACCTCTCATGGCCAGGCCAATGCCCAGCCAGGTTCTGAACAATAGATGGCAAACAGAACTGAAACCTTTCTCTTTGCCCTTTTTGTTGCTGAGCATCACAATACATGGTATGTGCTATCTCTTTGATTGGTTTGTGTTACCTGCCTGCTTATGCCCCCTCCCAACCCTTGGTTACCCCCCAGTCTTTTACAAGGGCAGGGGAGGGATGCAGTGTGAGAAACAGAGGCCTTGATGCTGTGCAAATATTGCTCAGCAATAACTAAAACTGTGTTTTAGAAGTATTGATTTGGTCACATCTAAAACACAGCATCATAAAGCTGCTAGGAAGAAAATAACCGTATCAGTCATCTGAGTGAAGAGAGATTCAATATAATTTATTCATAGGTAGCAGCTTGGATCATTTCCTTCCATTTATAAAAGCAGCCTCACTCTTTGGATTTAATCATTCTTAGTGCATTTTTCTTTTGATTTGACAGAACAACTCTGTAGCTCTTTTGGGCTGCAGACAGATGGTGAGTCTACCTCCTTTACTTGCTTCAGACAGCATTTGACTACTGTTTCTGGTTTTTAACAACTATGAGCAAGATTTGCCAGAGCCTGCACAAGAGGCCTCTTGGTAAGACTCCTTGTTTGGTCCTTTGCTGTGACAGTGAACAACACAATAATTCTCTACTAGCAGTGTTAATGGGCAGAAATTTGTGTAAGCTATCACTGTACTTGTAGTGCTGAGATGAACTAAATCAGGGCATGGTTGAAGCTGATTTCTTCCAGTTGGACTGTCTGTAGCTTTATTGTCCCCAGTGCCGGTGACACTCCACTAATAGGCAGGGGAATTACAGGTGTCAATTTGAAATTGAGGGGATCTCGCTTTCAGTACTAATCTTCATGGGCTTACTTTTAAATCAAGAGCAGTCTTACTTGTGTTTTATATTTTCAGAGATTTATTTAATCTGGATTTTGCCAAGTTGGTAACCAAATGTATTTGTTTAGGTTTTCTTGTTAAAGGAATTTTTTTTTTTGGCCATGTTCTTTGCCTTTGTGTTCAGAGGCAAGGGAAGATTTTTGAAGTTTTAAGGAGCGTGGATGCTTTGTGAATGGTGCTAAAGGATCAGAAACAATGCTTGGTAGTAAAACTCTGCTCTCGGTAGAAGTTAACAAGTATGAACACCTGTCTAACATTTCATTCATAATTAATTCTCACAACTTAATTTGCAAAATTAACTGTCTTGATGTGTGGTAAAGAGGTTGTTGCTGTGTGGCTTGTCACCATCTGCCACAGGTGACAGCTGCCTCCTTCAGAGCATCCTTGTTGGAACTGTGGCTGCAGAAACAGGAGCTCATCACCACCTCATCTCCAAGAAGAGTCCAGTTCTCTGAAGCCCAGCAGTTCATCCCAGTCTCCCCCACTGGCATAAAAATCCCAGAGCAATAGATAGTAAATTTGAGGATTTGGCACTTGTGGTCATTGTTTTTTGTGGATTTTAGCTGTGAATAAGGTGGAAGATGGAAGGTCTTGTAGAGCTGTTAGCTTGACATGGGTGAAATATTTGAGATGTTAAGTTTACATAGTCTAAATCCAAACATTTGCATTTGAGTTTTTCAGGATTTTGCAAAGTAGTTTTAGTGCCCTCTCTCTCTCCCCCTGTTTAAGGTTTTAAAAGAGAAGGCCTGAATTACTGCTGTGAGGAGGTGCAGTGCAAGCCTTTAGAATGCCTATTATGAAGACTTTGTCATTCAGTCTAGCTAATTGCATTCTATAACAGCTCTCTCAGTGGAAAAAAGCATCCACCTCACTGATTCTTAAGATTCTTAAAATAATTAAATGACTTGTAAAAGCTGTATTTTAGTATTTAATAGATCCCACTTACTCTGAATTCTGTTAATAGTCTTTTTTTTTTTGGCTGAAACGTTATGGGTTTTGGATGACAGTACATGATTTCATGGAAGTTAGTGCATTTCTGCAGGTAAAACCAATCTCTTTTATGGAAAGCAAAATTCCAGCTAAAGGGAAAGTAATTTTTAGTATGTCCTTCAGTAAACCCAGTGGAAGGTTATTCACTGTCATGGCAAATGTTCAGTTATGTAAAGTGTCACATTACTTTAGTTTCAGAAAAGAGGCTTTGAAACAGTCTACTGTATATATCTTACTAAAATTGTACTGCAAATATTGCTCTGTATGTTTTTTCAAGTGATTCCTCCCCCCGCCAAAGATCTGTAAGTAGGTGGGCAGTTTGTGTGCGTGACAGAAGCCATGACTTGGGGCAGTCCTTCTCTTGTGATCTGTGAAATGGGTGACACTAGTTTTATGTTCAACTTCCAGTCCCATGTGCACCGGGTTTTTCGTGTTAAATGAGGCAGAACATAAATAAGCAGAAAGTACATGTGTAAGAGTTTTTAAAAAACACAGCCCTAGAGAAGACTTCAGATTTTTTTTGGTTTTGTCTCTAAGATGGATATGTTCTCGAAGTTATATGGCCTTGAATAGACCCTTCTACCCCAAAATTAGATAGTTAATAGGAAATCATTTGAAATTGGACAAGCAAGCATCTTAATCCTTGGAATTTTGTTACATATTTGGGTGTTTTCTTTACCCATTCAGGTGTGCTGCCTGAGCAGTGCTGTTTTTTCATGGAATAAGACTGTATATATCTTGTTAGGTTAATAAAGACTTCTAAAAGCAGTTCTTCTTGTGACATTCTGTTAATAGTCTGTAGGCATTGGCATTGTAGTATATGTCACTTGAAAGGGCCAGGCAAATTACCTGTCACAGTTATGGTTGAGATTGGGCAACTGGTTCTATTTTTGGTGACTAAGTGTACGCTAAAATGCTTTGGTTCTTATTTCAAATGCTCAAATACAAAAATTTATCCAGTGTACTCTGTTATGATAGCCTTGTTAACTTACTAGAGGTCATTCTGTAGCTTGAAGAAAAAAAGACCTTTCTCTGTCTGAATTTATTTGAAGCAAGGCACCCTCAGTGTATTCAAACGCATTTACAGCTGAATGTGTCAACAATTTCTGGTCTTAAACTGTCTTTGCCTTCTAGTAATTCCCCCCAGAGTGGCAGCTCTTCATTAATTTTATGTTTAAAAATACTTTGTTTCCATCAAATGCTCAAAATCAGTTTGACTGGGCATAGGTACTGAGCTCAGTCACACTTCAGGAAAATGTTACAGTAGTTAAACCACATGATATGGAATGATGAAAGTGTTCTGTTATAAGCAAGTTAATTCTTTTCCAAGAAGAGGAGTGCTGTGGACCTTTTTACCTTGATAGAAGGGCTTCTTCTTGTCAGGCTCAAAGCTCTGTTTGCGGCTTCTGAGAATGTTTTTCAGAATAGGTAGGTCTTGAGATGGGGACACCTTCATAGGTAGCTGCCATGTTATGTTTTACAGATGGGAGGTTGTAGCAAGAGTTACTTGTTGAGTGAAATTACTGCTTAATCGTGTTTTCAGCACTTTATAATTTTGTCTGCCTTTGTCCACTTGGAGTGGATGTAATGTTATGGTGTTTGCAGGGTCAGCCATAGAAATCTGGCTGCTTTTGAGAATGAAATGTGCCCTTGATTTGAATAAAATTGAATTCTCCTACTTTTTTAAATGAAAAGGAAGGAAGAAAAAACACCTTCTCCTGCACTTCCTTCAATTGGTGAGTTCAAATCTTCATTGATTGTGTTAGTTGCAAAAATGCTTCTTAATTTGGTGGAGTTTTGACTATGTTTTGCATACGCAGCTGAAAAGGCTGGAATTTGGAAAGACTAAGAAATATATGTTGTAACATGGCAAGTTTTCACTTTGGCTGAGGGAATAGAACTGGGAGGAAGATAACTGGTGTATCAGACACATGCTTAGTGAGTAGAATCCAGGGAAGTCCCTTCATTAGTGTTGCCCCTTCCTAGCCTGGAATGGATTTGAGTTTCTGAATCTTATTCTTCTGATGTCAGCAAGTTTTGTTGAAGCTCTCTAGATTTCCACCTAATGGAAATCCCTTTCTGTTTATCCAGGTGTATATATAGAATATCTCCTACTGGTGGCCTATTAATGATTACTTGAAAGGATTGTGGTGTTCTGGTGACTTAGGAGAGCTCCAGAGTGCTTCATAGTGATTTTTTTTTTCATTTTGCCTAAAACCCTCCATTCCTCTGTAAGCTTTTAAATTAATGCTGCAAAGTTCAGCATTAAAACATCAGGGAATGATATAATGAGGCTTGTTTGTTCATGTCATATTCCCATATGCAATTTTCCAGTTGCATATGATTTTTCCCAAGACTGCGGCCTGATTCAGTACATCAAGTGCTCAATGTTCATTCCTAATGACTGGCTATTAAATATTTTGTTTATTCACTGTGTAGCCTGAGGTTTATTTACTGTGTGCTGCTCTCTGAAGACAGAAAACCTAATTTCTGAAATAAAACATTCAGATATACAATCAAACAAAAAATAATGTAGTCTCACAAATCACTGAGTTAATATTGTCCTTGTATTCCTGGAACCGTACAGGTGAGGATTGAAAGTACATACATACTTCTGGGAGCCCATTTTGAAATGCTTAATATTCCTTCTCCAGGAGATATTTAATAATACATATATTAATATATTTATATATATATAACCTCCCCGTTCCTTAGCTGTTTTCAGCTGCTGTTTAACTAGTGATGTGTCTGTGAGGTCTTGACTGCAAACAGGGAGTGCAGTTCTCCTTTCCCACCCTCAGCCCCTGCCCCTCAGTGGGAGTTTTCTGCTGAAGTGATTTGCCTGCTCTTGCTCAGGGCTCTGACAGTCACCTCCTCTGTGAGAGCACTGACTGCAGTGGGTGGCTGCTTCTCCTCCCTGAGAACTGAAGGACAAGTTGTGTTTGCTGCATAAGTCCATTTTTTTGTGTTCAGAAGAATGTGTGTCCAGTGCACTCAGTGAGGCTGCAGGTTTATGGAAGTGAAGAAATAATTGGCTAATGTCATATCTGTATAATATGTGCACACAATGCTGCCAAAGGGAGATTGTTCATCCAAGCTACTTTATGATATTTTCAGCTATTGAATGCCTGACTTCAATACCATTGTTGAATTTTTGGGTTTTATTTGTGTTTAGTATACATTCAGTGCAATGTTCTATGTTATAAGCAAGGTACAATTCTTTTCCACATTGTACCTTGGATTCAAGCCTGTTGAGGAGTGTTTCATGTTCCAGGTGTTCCAGAAGGGTTTGGGTGATGTAAGTGTTGTAGTTTGCTTGCTGAAAGTTGGCGTGTAGCCATTGTGCAGATGGGTACAATCCTCTTGAACCTTGTATTAAGACATACTTGAGATCCAGGGGGAAATTGCCATGGGTGTATGCCTAAAATATTGTTAAAATTGGATCAGAAGCTATTTTCTTCATTTGCTGGCAGCAGCAGGTGATAAATACTTGGTGTTCTGGTCTGAATGAGTTGTCTGTAGCACAGTCTGGCACAGAGTTTGCCTTGTCAGAGAAGGTGGGTGCTCTGTGGCATCAAGGTACTGAAAATTACTTTATGTTAAGAGCTGTGTGACACAGTGCCATGGTAAAAATCTGGTGGTGTTTTAAGCATCATTGTTCTTGGAGCCAGTGTTGCCTAATATTTAGGTTGAGAAATAAATACTTCTGCAGCACTGTTCTCTAGTAAAACTGAGAAACAGGTTTGTTCTGCATTAGTGAATTATTGCACAGCAAAGGCTTGCACAGGGCCCAGAATTTAAGCAAAACCGTAGTTTTGACTTGTAGTTTGTATTTTGTTTTAAGAAATAAGGTTGCATTTGTTGTGTTCAAAACTCTTCTGCATTTAAGTTCATTGGTTATTTATTAACCATTCAATGATAGTTTAAATGCTGCTTTTTGCTCTAGTGAATTCCATGTGGAATTCTTCACACTGTTTATGTAGAGGAAATTTTTTAAATCTTATTATATTCATGTAACAATTAGACTTTGTATGTAACAATTTCCATACAATTCAGTGATCAGGTGATTGTGTTAATTTTCTTTTCCCTTGGCAGCCATCATCTCTTCACTCTAAATCAAAAATTTTTTCCTCAAAGCAGTGAAGTGATTGTTTTGCCTCCTGTCTACTTCCTCTGTCTCCAGGGAATCATGCAAGAATAATGTCTATTTTCCTAATTGTATTGGGTCAAGAATTGGGGGAACTGAGATATTTTGTCTTTGTTCAGAAGAAACAGTAGTCTTTCATTAGAAGAGAAATTCCTAGGTATTAAAACCTAAGGGATGATGTTTTGGGAGCTCAATTTTTTTGAGTGTAAACAAAAAGATTTAATGTGGCATGTTCCTCAGGCTAGTATCTAAGTGCAGAGACAATTTTTTTTTTCTGAAGTTTGTTCATTGAAGTAGTTACTACATGACATGGAGACTCTGAACTTCCTGTGTAATGCTATTATTCTAAGAGATTTAAATGACTTGGATTAGGAAGCACTGATTTATCGTTTCGTTCCTCTTCAGGCTGCCCGTCGCAGAGAGCGTTGGAACTGAACATGCTGGAAAATACAAACAAGCAGAGGAAAAAGAGCTAGATGTAGTTGGAAATGGTCAGCTTGTCTATAAACCAGGTAAAAAGAAAAGAGATAAAAGTAAAACTCAGGTGTGCCTATCCCTTTCCTTCTGTGGTCTTTCCCCCCCATCTCCTCTACTCAAAACTATGAAACTCTACTGTGTATTTCTTGTTTGTTTATTGATATATGTGTATTAGTTTGATATATAAAGGCATGGTATTAAAAAGTAGACACTTTATATTCTGGATACCGCAATATTTAATGCAGTTGCATAGATGAATGTGCATACAGCTGGCTTATTGTATGGATAAACGTAGATCTATGATTGAAATAAATCTGCAAGGAAAAGATACCACTCATTAGATTAATGTCTTTGTTCTGTTTTCCCTTTTTCTATCCATGCTATTTTTGTGTGTACTAGATTATTGCTTTGAACTGCCTTCAGAGAGAAATTTGCTTGCACTTCTTTCCTAGGAGCTCTGGTAAAAGCAGTCTGAGGCTGACTCACTTGTCAGGGCAGCTCAGCTTCAAACTCTTACCGTGCCTCTTCATTCCCAAATTTGTTAATGTAGCTGATTTCCCAAGAAGAGGGCGTTTGTGTTTTGTCTGTTCTTTGTGCCATTCTGTTCATGCTTTTTGTGTACCTTTGCTGGTATACCAAAATTTGACTAGCTGAGAAATTTTCTAGAAATTACTGTCCTCCAGTGCTTCTGCAAATTCTGTGGCCTCTGGAGCTCGGGTGGCTGATGAATCCACATGATGTGTCTGTCACCAGCTGAGAGGCAGGAGCTGCAGTTGGCCTGTTCAGCACGTGCAGTGCACCCCATCTTCTCTCCTATCCTCCAAATATCATGTCTTGTTCACTTGACATTACATAAAGCTTGTGGCAAAGGAGGTATTGGAAGGTGAAAATGGGGAATAAAGGGACTGGAAGGAGCTTCCAGTGTTGTGGTTCAGGTATGTGGTGCTCCCTAATTTTTATGTGCTTTACTGGCAAAGGAAGGACAGCAACAAGCTGAATAGGTGTGAGTTCCTGAGATGTTTCTTTAATAGTGTAGTGGTACTGATTAATGCAGTGAAATACCATACATCATTTCATGTCCTTCACGTATTAAATCAGAATTCTGCCTAAAGTAAGCCAGCAATCTAATTTAGGAGTGCTACTGCCCTGCATAACTTTCAATGGAACAGGTAGTAGCAGTGTTCCTTCAGTAAAAGAAACACAGTTAAACTCAGACATTTTAGGAAACATTTCTGAGTAGTCATCCTGGTACTTTATTTTATAAATACATATTTTCTTGGTCTACTCTAAAATACTTTCCCTTGAAATTTAGACCTTCTAATATTTATTCTTACCTTCTAGCTGTAACTTAAACAGCATCTAATTAGCAAACAACACAAAAAAATTACTAAAATACTGGGATTTGCATACTCTCTTATTATTAGTCTCTTAGATAATTCCCTTCCCCCTCTCTGTTCCCCCCTTCTAGTCTTTGTCTGTGTCATTGTCTGGAGTCTCGTTGCTGCAGGAGCTGTTCATGCAGTGTTGATGCCTGCCTCCTCTCATCAGTGCTCTGCTCCCAGCTGTATCCGATCCACTGGCGGGCTCTCAGCAAACTGGATAGTGACAGAACTGGAACATTCCTATGGCATTCTGAGACTGAGCTGCCAAATCCCACCTAGATGTAAAATAAGATAAAAACTTCAGAAAATCCTAGGTCTTACTGATATCGGTTTTGACTTAGATTCAGAAATGTTATGTTAGGATAATAGAACAAAGAAGCTCAGTAAGTGAGCATAAGATTTGTGCTGTTAATTTTCTAAATTATAACTGTGTGTGTTGTTACACATTTGAGACTGGTACTCTCAAATGGCAATATGTTCATCATGCAGATTTCAAGAGCTCCAAGACCTATTTGTAACTATGAGCTATATTGGTCTCGAGGTGTGTGTTCTCTTTGGGAACATGAGAATTGTCATAAATGATCAAGGATTTATCTAGATCAGGGCATATGAGTCTAGCTGTGTTGAATACAAATGTAGTCAGGAAATAACCTTCATAACATGGAAATGAGAAGCTGTTTTGCCCTGAAGGTTCAGAATTGCTACCCTTTTTGTAGCTTCTTTCTTTTGGAGTTGCTGTTCTAACAACTGTAGACAGTATCTTCTGTATAAACTGACAGCCTCTTAAATCTTGCAGAGTTACTGAAACTGTTGTGGTGTTTGTATTGCTTATGCCATGTTATTTTATGAAATTGGGTTTAAATCTTGTGATTTCCAATTTCTCTGAAAGAGCAAATGGTTTTATACTGAAAAGATGAACAGAAATGCCTGATCTGCTTCTCTGTTGGGAAAACAGATCATCAGGAAACTGCATTTAGAGTTCTGTCTTTTGCAGACTGTGGTGTAAATGATACTGCTCTTAAGAAAGCTTCTAAAATCTGTAATAAAATCCCTCCTCTCCCCCCTACCTTTTTCTTAAAGGATGCCTATAGATGTATTTTCATGTAGCTTTGTGGATGGCAAGTTTTTTTCCTTTTCTTCATCTTCGTTATTTTCATGCCATTAAATGGATCAGTCCTGGAGGCCTTCTGGGTTCCATGTGAAGTAATTGCTTACAGAGAAGAAGCAATTTAAATATCATTTCTCCCATAAAATAACTGAAGTTAGAGTCCCTTAAGTGTTTGGAATTCAGAACAGATGCATGCCTGAAAAATTAATCATAGTACAGATTTCACCTCAAAACCTTTTGTATATAAAGTCTGTGCAAGTTGAAGAGGGTTGCAATGGAGAAGTCTCCCTAGTAAAGTTTCTTCTTGGGAATTTTGATGTTACCCACAGGCATCCTTCAGCAGTCAGTACTTGAAGATGCAGAAAATTGTTAGCCTATTTTCTGCAGTCAGGAAGTTTAATTGTGTTGCCCAGGCTCTGGATTAAGCTCTTTAGGGCTCAGTTAGCAGCAACTTCACGTGCTTGGCATTATGACTGAAGTACTGGGAAGTCCTTCAGCTTTGCGGCTCAGTGTAGGAGCCTGGTTGTTACACCTGTACCTTTCCTATGAGCTGCCTTGCTAACTGTAGTCACTTGGTGTGTTTGTAGCTCAGCAGAAGAATGATCAGTGATGTAATAAGCATCTCATTTGACTCACATAAACAGTACTTCCAAGTGTATTTTGTTTTAAGCATCTCATTTTAATTTGTTTAGTGGCAGATACTGAGATCCAGCTGTACAATCTCTTCTCCCAGAACTGGTGAATACAAAAATTTAATCTTATGTTAAAAGGATCTCTTCAAATTCAATTCAGGAAACAGGTACCAGAGGGAATGCATCTGCTATATGGGCTGCAATAACTGAGATACTGGAAAATTGCTCTTTCCATGGGAATTGGACTGTTTTAGTCAAGGCAGTCATCATATCTCTGCAGAACCTTCAGAATAATTGAAAAGCATGTGAGCAGGCAAATTGATCTTCCCCACAACTGAGTTTTTTGTTTCTTTTTGCACTGACTCTGAATAGAGAATTTATTATTTATTCTGGATTGACATTAATACTTATACACCAAAATATTTGGCTTGTCCTAAAACACTATGGGGGGCAATTGCATGCTTCTTAATTTACCGTTTCCAGGTTGCAAGTGTCCTGCATTCTCTGTATGTCAGAATCTAAGGTGCAGGTTAAAGCATCATGTCTTAGAAAGGTGTGCACTGGTTGTCCTGGTCTTATGAATGTTGTCCAGAAGGTATAAGCAATTGAAAAGTTTGTGCCTTTCTTGCTGATAAGTCTGTAGTCCTTTAGCTCCTTGAATCTGTAGATACCTCTATATTGGCAGAAGACCAGTTCTCATTTAGCAACTTTTTTATTATGTATTAGATACAGAAAATACCAAAGCAAAACCAAACAACAGCTGAAGGCAATTACACTCTGTGTAATAGAGTTCACAGCTGAATGTTATTTAAATGAGTGGAATAACCTTGGAACTCTCCACTGGGATGTATATTCAAGTGTTTCTTTTCTGCAGCAGATCTTCATGAATCTGAACACCACCTTTCATTTTTAAAAAATAAAGGCAAAAGTTCTGGGGTCTTTTAAGGTGGTTTCTGAAGTTCCTCATCCCCGGTTTGGTTTTTCTTTCTCTAATGATCATAATAGATTTCTTATAAAGTTTGTGTCCTCAGTTTGTTAGGCTGACCATTTTCATGGCTTCTTAGGTCAGTGTTCCTCTGAGAGTGGCCAGTTCAGTGAGGCCCAAATCTGTCCTGTCTGCTCAAGACAGAAGTCTCACAGTTGTCCTGGTATTAGTTCCCCAGGCAAGCTCAGTAATGGCTGTGAGTTCTCAGACTCTGCATGTTAGTGGTGTCTAACACTGGATCACCATTTACTTCTGGTATAGTTTTTTTCCAAACTTTTGTGTTTAGGAGGAGGTAAGATGTTGCTGTCATAGAACTGTTATATAAAAAGCAATATCAAAAGAAGTTATGTTTCATCAGTGGAAAAAATGGTATCTAAAAAATTGATTAAATAGATCTGATTATTTAGCAGGTGCATTAATATTGATTACTGTTTCTTTTTTTTCTGGTTTGTTCCTTTGTATTTTTAAGATAAATTTTTTAATTGAAATTTAGGTCAATGATTTCTTACTAATACCCTTTTTACTGAATTACAGAGATTTATTATGTGAGTCCTACTATTTGAAGTTTTTGTCCCTCCCTCCTTATTTACAAGCACTGTTTAAAAATTTGCTGCTGTCTTCTGTTGTATACTTCTAACACATTTTTCAAAACTGCAGTTGTTTCATGGAAAACCTGATAGAGATGAGGAGGCTGTGGTGCTTTATCAGGAATCTGCTGACACTGGGATCTGTTCCCTAGCAGCTTGAGGTTTCTTCCAGCATTGGCCAAATCACACAGAGCTATGGATGTCTCAGAAGTGACATGTTTGTGCCAGGGGGAAGCCAGTCAGCCTCTGTACGGTGTTGCTGTGACAGAATGTTAGATATGAATTTTTCTGGGGAATATATTTAGAAACTTGACCAAAAGTATTTTCAAAAGGACAGTTAATATTTTCAAGGCATGCTGCTGTTAAGTTCTGGTTTTGTTTGTGTTCAGGAGTGCTGATTAAATCCTTGTGCAGTGACTGCCTTTAACTATTGCATTACACAGAGTCCAGGTAAAGAACCTTTCTTGTTGCAGAGTGTGGCTTCAGGAGAACTCTGGTTTTTAGTGCTTTAGGAAATGGTCTTGGTGAGCTGTCCAGGTTTTGAGGGTTTGTTTTAATGTGAGAATAACTTAATTTGTATTCCTTGATGCTTGAAGACAGTCTGGGGGCTTGGAGCCCATTAAGGTATAGTTTGGAGACAAAAGATGTTCTTCCTGCATCTGTTTCACTGCTGTGTGAGATTGTTGTAACCTTTCCAATGAAAGGGAGCTATAACTGCAGTCAATTACTGAGGTTATAGACTTTATTTTAAAGTAATTATTGCCTTTGTATAAGGAATGCTAGACTTCTTTCTCACTAGTCTATTTATTTCTTGGAGAAATAATGCCATAAAAAGAAATGAAGTATGAGGGTTTATTACCTTTATGCAAGTGAGTCAATTTCACCACAATACCTCGTGAAACCCATTTGAAATAGAAAGAATCCCTACTTTTGGTTTCATTGTGGTGGGGTTTTTTTAGTCAAATTGCTTAATTGTAACTTGTAAATATGTTGCTTACCAAAGCCTTGTCTAGGTTTTCCTCTTCTACTCTTGCCTTCACACCTGCATTTTGTTATTCGTGGTGGATCTGACAGCAGACTTTTGAGCAGAAGCTCATGCTGGCACTGTAATATTTTTGTCCTGTATTACCCAGTGGTAATGGTACTTAGCTCCTGCCAAGAGACTGCAGAATGTAGCATCACACTGCAAGGTCATTGCGATGCTTACCACATTTGTTTTAATTGCCAAGTGGTAGAAATATTATGACCTTCCTATCACATTATGGGTTATTTTGCACTGTGGATCCAGTGAACGCCAAGGGAAAAGAACATGGGTACATGAAAAAGGTGTATTTTTTCAGTATTAGTGAATTCTTGCATGCACAGGTTGAATTGGCAGTTGTAATCCAAACTGTGTAAAAGTACTGTGTTTTCAATTAAGAGAAAAGCATGTAGAATTGTATATATCCCTTACACTAATGGTGGCTTGTACACAAGTACAGTGTTTTTTCAGAGTTGCTTTCAGTAGAACAGCAATTGAATAAACACAGAAAATCCGCCTCAGTCTAATAGTATTAAAAGCACTAGTTCTGTTAATACTCACAAGTATGCAGTTCAAATTTCTCTTTCTCTATTGAAATAAGTTATTCTTGGTTATTTTTGTGCCTAGGTACTTCTTTGTCTCAGTGTGAATCAAATGATTCAACTTCTATACCAAAAATTAAACATAAATATCCGGATATGCCTACAGCAAAACACAGGAAAAAGGTGATGTCAATGTACTTTCTCTCATGAAATAAAGCTGAAAATAATGTTTTGGTGGTGGGTTTTTTTGGTCTTAAATGTTTTTTACAAGAAAATGTCTGTTCATGTTTTAAACATGATATGAAACTATGGGGTTTTGTACAAAACCACTGTATAAAAATTCTTAGAGGAAAAATTATGGCTGTTACACTTTCTCTTTATAGGTATTTGTGTGAAATATGTATGTTCCCGTATTTTCTGTGATCATCTGATGTGTTTTAGAAGTCCAGTTATCTCCAGATGCCTAGAAGACGATAGAAAAGATGGCTCAGTGTTTGGCAAAGATTTGATGTGTGGCCTGGAAGCTGCTGATATTTCAAATCTGTTTGAAAACTGCTTTGAGTTGTTTTTCAGACTGACGAGTTTTTTTGAAAAATTGTTTCAGATAGTCTCTCTGATACAAACCCATCCAGTTGTGATTGTAGAAGGAGCAACTGGCAGTGGTAAGAGCACACAGATCCCACAGTATGTTTTGGATTATTGCATGCAGCAATCTATCCCCTGCAACATTGCTGTTACCCAGCCTCGGAAAATCAGTGCCAGCAGCCTTGCCAGGTGGATTAGCAAGGAACGATCATGGACTCTAGGTGGATTTGTAGGATACCAGGTATAAAAATTTCAAATTGTATTTAAAACTACATTAGAAAGTACTGTATCTTCTTTCTTAATTACTTTTAAGCAGATCTAGCATACTTAAGTAATATTAGAGAATCTGCTTTTAAAATAAAATTGCATTTTTCTATCTGTTCTGCTAAATGTAATTAAAACAACTTGTGAAGTCAAATCAACTATAAATCCTACTGAGACTCCCACAGAAATATGTCTGCATTGGACATGTCTACATTATTATCACTGAAATTGTTGCAGGAGAATTATATTCTGTCATTTTTTTTCTTTAATCTCCTTAATTATCATACTTTATCTGTTTTCCTTTGCTACATTTATGTGCCAGCTCTTTCAAAGCTTTTGTGCAGTTGTGGCCAGATTGTTTTGTGAACATTCTTTTGTTTCTTCTTAGCACATGAAAACTAGAACTAGTTTTTCCTCTTAAATCTGTCTCCTCCTTTTGCTTTGTCCAACTCAGCTTCAAACTCAGTTCTGTCCTTCCATTTATAAACTGGATGCCACTTTGCTCTTTTGACACAGATCCTGATGCTTGAGGCAGCTCTTTGTCAGTACCCACAAAAAGCTCCTGTGATGGTTCTTTGTTAGTTTGACAACTTCTGTCTCTGGATGAGTTTCTCTGGGTCCTGAGGCTGGTGGGTTCACAGTGATGTTGGCAGTGGTAGGGATGTTCATGATGAGTTGTCTGCTTCTGAAGTCCTTTGCTGGGAGGAATATTTGTTGAGTTCTTCCTCTCTGCTTCATTCTTTTTCCTTTTGTTTCTTCTTTTTCTTCCGCTTAGGGTATTACATGTATGTGTTTGCTAGCATGCATTTAGAGCTTTCCATTTCTTCATTGGTCTGCAGCTTCAGGTTACTTCTTCATCTGTTACCCCATATCTTCTTCCTTCCATGCCACTTTGTGTCTCTACTTCCCAAAGTCTCTGCTACTGTACCAGGCCTCTGTATCCCTACACTGCTCTGAAGTCCTGTCACAACTCCACCAAGTAAAGCAAAAATGAAGGCAGGTGAAGAAAGGTTCAGGGAGAGCAGCCCTGACATGCCTGAGTCCTTGCAATCTGTCTGCTACAGCAATGCCATATTACAGGGCTTTGCAGATACATGAGCTTGATTTTTCCATCTAAAGGATCTTTACTGTTATCCCTACTAAATGCTGTTCTTTGTCTAGGTGTCAGATGGATCTATAACAAATACTGTAGGAGAAAAAATGTTTGTGTTACGGGTTTTCTATGTTTTTCTCCTGTTTTGTTTTTAACAAAACTGCAAAGTTTAATTTTTCTTCAGGTAGATTGGAAAACAAAGTAAAAAGGCTCTTCATGCTTAATCACCAAATTTCAGTTTTGAGAAGTGGAGACTTGGAATAATTCTGTGATTATGATCTGGCATGATTTCAAATTTTAACTAAGCCAGTATTAATAACCTCCAGCTATCATATTTGTAGCATTACTGTGGGCTATTGTTGTGGTTTAAGCCCAGCTGGCAGCTGAGCACCACATAGCTGCTCACTTACCCCACCCCTCCCAATCCCGGTGGAATGGGGAAGAGAATCAGAGTAAAACCTGGAGGTTGAGACAGGAACAGTTTAATAATTGAAACTATTTAAAATATAATATGAAGAGTAAGCAATGATTAAAATATAATAACAAAAAGCCCCAAGTGATGCACAGTACAGTTGCTCACCACCCACTGACTGATGCCAGACCCCATCCCCAAACTGCTGATTGGTTCCCCTTAAGAGTAAATCCCCAGTTTACATACTGGGCATGAGGTCCTGTGGTGCGGAATATCCCTTTGGCCATTTTCAGGTCACCTGTCCCAGCTATGCTACCTCCCAGTTTTTTTGTGTATCTCCTCATTGGCAGAGCACAAAACAATAAAAAACCTCCTTGTCTTGGGATGAGCATGACAGCAACAACCAAAACAGCAGTGTGTAATCAGTGTTATTACTAAGTCCCAAAAACACAGAGCAGTACCAGCAGCAAAGAAGAAATTAGCTCTATCCCAGGCCACTTATGTATGTTGTTTTTTTCAAAGTAAGCTCCCCATGAAGTCTTTGATGTGATTTGACACCTTGAATTGGTCAAAAAATTGCTAAATTGATTTATTTGGCTAATGAGTCTTAAAGACATAAAATGGTGCTGTGCTTTCAAAATGTCTTTAGGGCAGTGGATGTGCTGTGCTTGTTGCAGCAGCACTTGTGTGAGCTGAGTAGAAATGGACGCAAAACAACTGAATGTGGACATGTCCACTCTAGGCTGATATAAAAGCTGCAAGTGCAAAGATGGTCACAGCTCTGCCTGCCTGGGTTGGCTGCACCTGGGATAGCTAAAGTTACAGAAGTACTTTAGGAATTAAAAATCTACTACATAACATAGGGCTGTAGAACTTTTCATCTCAGGAATAAGTTGGCTGGCTTTGGTCATACCTTATGCCGTGTTCCTTTTCCTATCCAGTAAGCAAACTCCATTCTGGCAAAACCTTTTTCTTGCTCTGCATATTAGTGGAAAGGATCATGTATGTACTTTTAGAAGTCTTTGAAGAATTCTTCTCAGGCTAAAGCCCACAGCAAGGAACGTTAATACTTAATAAACTTCAGAGTTTTAAATTTATTTTTTTTATTTCTCCCAAAGAAAAAACAATTAACTGGGTCTGGACTTTTAGAACACTTTTGTACTGGGACTTTTACAAGGACAAGTAAATAATTTTGGTGGGCTTACACTGTTTTATTTTGGAGTACTTTCAGATGTGTGTTTCTGTAAATATATTAGACATCTCTTCCTATCTAATATGTATTTTTCTTGGTGTTCTTAGTTAAGTTTAGAGAACGTTTCGACAAAGGAGACAAGGTTGCTGTATATGACAACTGGAGTTCTTCTTCAGAAAGTAGTTTGTGCCAAGAGCCTAACTGAGTTCACACATATTTTCATCGATGAAGTAAGTTGTTGAAATAAGTTTAACTTTCGTAGTAAGGAAACCTCTTTTGTCTCTTACCATGCAAGGGAAAGCAAAAAGCAAACATCTACTTGTAAAGATGCTTTGTATAAGTTGTCTGAGCTAGCACTTGCTGAAACAGATTTGTCTCAGCATTTCTTTGAGCAACAAGTTTAGAACTGAGCATGTGGGGAGGGTTTTGTGAGTGCTTAGGTTTTGGTACAGCTACCTGGGAATGTTTTTTTAAATCCACTTTGTGGAATTCAAGAACCTGCCTGGCTCGACTTATTAGGAAGAGGCAGGTAGTTTTCATTCACTTAGGTATTACAAAGAGTCTTTATGGAGTCTTTAGGAATATCCTGAAAAATACCCCTATGAATGTTCCATCTTTTGGCTGGATTTAGCAGTTCACTCATGTGGATTCATTACTATTGCTGTTGCTTCACTAAAAAGCTAAAGAAAATACACTTCTAGGTTTTTTTGTAATTTGTGTATTTTTTTACATGTTTCTGTGCTTACTTTGTGTGGAAAGCAGGATTTGACTGCTACTCAGAGGTGTGAAATGGTGCTTTGACAAACCATGGATGTGGGATGTGGTGATACAGAAGAGAACTTAGGGGTTTGGTTTGGTGTTTTTTGGTGGAGTGATGGTGTTTGGTTTTTTGCGGTCGATTGTTTGTTGGTTTGGGTTTTTTTGAGGGGGGGAGGTGGGGTTTTTTAGTTTTGTTTAATTTGCAAGTGCCTTTTTAATTTTTATTCCATACTGGTATTGTAGTTGAGAGGAACTTCATTTCTTGTATATTTGAGGAGCAGGGAGACAGTAGTTGGTATACCATTAGATTGTTACACTAACAAGGAAGGCTGTCATGACTGCACTTGAATTGTAAACCTGAAATTAGAAACCTGGAAAAGATTGAGTTACGTTTTCATATGTAGAAACTTTATGACTCGTTCAAACAGATAAAGAACCCATATCCTAAAGAATTGTACTAGTTGTCTTCATGGAAAAGATTTGAGCACTCTAATGTGTTAGCAGCCCTGCCAACCTTACATTTTAAAGCTGAGGAAATGCAGGGTAGATGTAGATCCAAAAGCTGAGCACACATAGAGAAGTGTTAAGATTGCTCACTTAATTTTAAAAATTATTAATCAGATATGAAAGTTAATGAGTGAAATTTCTTGGCCCCTTAGGCAGGACAACAGATTTTTCAAACTCTGCTTGGGTGCTGTAATTTGAACTGGTGGTATCAGCTTGTACCATTTCTTTCAGCAGCATTTGGCTGTCAAGACTGTATGTGTTTTTCTAGTCCCTCCTGTTCCCCATGTGCCACGTTTTCCCCCATATCTACTACAGAATTATGATCTTGAGTCAGCAGTCACTGATTTAACAAGCAGATGTTCTCCACAACATTTTTAATTGCAAGTCTCAGCCCTCTTAGAGCACTGCAGACATTTAGAACCATACCTAAACAAACCTAGACCAAAATATTGACTTCTTACAGCAAGAGTTTACTGTCACTCAGGAAACTGCCTTAGCTAAATGGTTTTTGTAATAGGACAGCATTGAATATAAGTCTATATATATATAATGTTATGTTAGAATATGTTAATTACATTGGAGAAGTTGAATGTTGACATTTGAAGACTGAGCTCCAGAAAAAGCTGCCGTACTTAATTAAAGTGTTATTCATGAAAGGGGTATGATCATCATATATAATGTTGAGAAATATTTGCTGAACTGCAAGGAGCAGTAGGATATATAAAGGAGTGGGTGTAAATTTTTAACTTTTTTTGTTTGGTTTGGGTTTTTTTTGTTTATTTTAGAAAGTTGTGTATTTTGATCATAGCTATAAGCCATTGGGAATGGGGCACATCAATTCAACTTGCTTGGTTTTCAGACAAACCAATGTAAGTCCCTTCCTGGATCATTTGTGATCTTATCAGTACAGTTCATTCACTCAGCATGAGTATCACTTCAGCTTATTGTCAGCTCTGGTAGAACTAGTGGCTGGGGCTCATGGTTGGTTTTTTAGTCAATTTGATTTTCGTGACTTAGTAGTGACATGATTTTCACAAAGGGTGCTGTAGTTGTCTGAACAGCCTTGTTGGGATTTTAAAGTGTGATTAACATGCATAGTCTCAAAAGATGTTTTCTTCTATGAAAATGTATTTTTATTCCAAGTTACAAAAATAAAGCATTAAATGGAGGAGGAAAGCAAGAGATTGTCAAAAAGATAATGAATTAATTAAAATTAAATTGTGCATAATGTCTTCCAGGTGCATGAGCGTACAGAAGAAATGGATTTCTTGCTCTTGGTGACACGTAAACTGTTGTGTACAAATTCACAGTCTGTAAAGGTGGGCTCAGACTCAGTTCTGCTGCTTGTTGTTGGAAGAATGTTTTTGTGTGTTTTAAAGAATTTGCAGCAAATTATTATGTTATTATTTTGCACTAAAATATTATTTAGTTTGCTCTCATCATCAGTAAGCAAGCTAAAGGGCACTCTTTTCCTGGCTGCTATAATGTATTCTGAGAGCCTTTTTTTTTCCCCCTCATGTTAAAATGCATTAGTTTCTAAAGCTTGCTTAAGGCTAAAAAATGCAAGATGGATATTTGACTAGAATTACATATTGGGTATTGAGGGCAGTGCTTATCCTTGGATAAATATGGTAGCATTAACTGTTGAGAATAATGAGCTTTTTTTTGTTAAAGTGGGAAAACCAGCAAAAGACAAGAAATGCTGTGTTGTAATTTTTGGGCAGAACTGGTAGTAAAGTGTGGCTGAGAATATTCTCTGTGTGTTAGGCACTTGTGCTTTGTACTAAAGTGGGGTTTACACACATTTAGTATGACATATTTAGTCTCTGTGTTCTCAGTCATGAACTCCTGAATTGTGAGAAATTAAGTACAAGGATGGAGTTAAGCTCAGTATCTCTTTGTGCAGCTATTTGGGATTGCAGATAATTTGTGACACTCTACGTCTCTTTTAAGTGCTTCAGTTAATTGTTGAATTCATGTGAATTTTTCTGTTCTAAATAGACATAACTCAAGTTCTAGACTGGCTTCTTTTGTTGCCACTGGAAGGGAATCTGTGTTCTTGTGTGCAATCCATCACCTTGATTTGAACTCTGATAACTTCTTTAAATCTTCCAAATACGTTGTCCCTGAAAGTGCCCTTCCATTTGGCACAGGGCATGACTCTGATCTTCACATCTTACACTTCTTATCCCTTTTTGTGCCACTAAGAAAACTCTTGTCTTTAAATTCAGAGACAGTAATGTGAAACTATTCAGCCTTTTTTAATGCTTAGCTCTGTCTATTGAGAAGACCAATAATCAAACTGAGTTTGTGAAAAAGTTTGCCCTTGATGCTGATTGTCTGGTTGGTGTCAGTGGCAGGAATCCCTACAGGCTCTGTCATATTTTCTGTTAGAAAACGTTTTTCTGTTAGAGGTTCTTGAAATACTTTTTTCTTCGTTTAAATCTCTCAAAATTGTCTCTGAAAAACTGTATCCCCTTTATATCATTCTCTGCAGTTGTTTTTGCAGATGACAATTTCATGTTGTGTAAACCTGAAACAATCTTACACTTGAGGGAGTGAGGGGATGGCCCTTTTGAATTTATTTTTTTTTTGTTGAAGAGAGGGGAATTCTTGATCTCAATTGCTGGCTTTTAGCAGAGAGGAACAGGTAATTCAGTGCAAATTTATACACTAAGCCCATTGTCTCCTACTTTATCCCTTTTCAGCCCCTTCTGAAAAATTCTAAAGGAAGGGGGCCTTGATATGTGGCTAATTAATTTAAAACATGTAAGGTTTTCTTCCCAGCCACCCTGGATTCATGAAACAAAAGTGTGCAGGGATACCTGTTTAAGGGGGGAAACAAAGCCTTTATAACTCAGGATGATATGAAATAATATGAGCTGTTTGTTTCTTAATCTGGATGTTGCAGACCTCAGGAGCAGCAGGTAATAACATTGCATCAACTAGCAGGATGGCAAGAGCCATTCTGATGTACTGAGGAGAAGAACTACCTGCTGTGGTTCACCTGCCCACTATGTTGGGTTTTCTGGCAGATGGCTGGTGCAGATGATTATTTTTAGGTCACTGAGCAGACACTGGATTGTTCTAAGGTTGATCTTGCTGGGATGGGGTTATTGTAAGGAAACTTGACACTGTGAGAGGGGCTCTGTTGGGTGAGACCAAACAGTGACATTTCCAGTAGTGATTAATAAGTTTTTGGTATCATTTGATGTGTCTTTAGATATCTCCATGCTGTGTAACTGGTTTTGGACTGCTTGATATTGAAGAACTGTCTGCTTTGATTACCCTCTATTCCAGTGTGTTCATCTGTTCTGTTGGGGGTACAGGCTTGTTGAATTTCTGCTTTAGGAGTAAATAAAACTTTGTTCACTTAGGTGATCCTTTAGGTACCCTGTTAAGAATCTGTCATTTCCTTTCAGTTTGGAAAGACTCCATTAGATTAGAGATTAGAGAGTCCAAATTACAGGACTCACGTTAAGTGACTTCATGGTTTAGCCTTGCTCTCCTCGTGTGTTCCTTGTGCCATTACCTGTGCTTTGTAGCTTGTGGTACAACATTCATTAGCTTGCCTTCCTGTCACTTTGTAAGGGGGATGCTCTTGTGTTTTATGGCATTTGTGTTTTGGCATTTTATCAAGAGTACCATATGGTTTTGGTTGAACTTGTACCGTGTTGTCTGCCCTAGGCATCTAGCCTGAGCCATTCTCTTTCAGGTGCTTCATGTGCTAGCTGGGGTATCTTAAGAATTTAGCCTTGATTGTCTTAAATTTACTTAGGTTACATACCTGTAGTAACCAAAGTTGGACCATTTTAGCATGAAGAGTAAGTGGAGATTTCCACATAGCAGGGCATTTTGTGTTAAAATTATTGGTTTACGTTTGCTATGCCTTTTTCAACAGGTAATATTGATGTCTGCTTCCATCAACTCTAAAGAATTTGCAGATTACTTTGCAATTCCAGTTCCTAATGGGCTGAATCCAGTCTGTGTATTTAAGGTGGAAGGCAAACCTTTTGCAATTGAAGAATATTATCTCGATGATCTAAAGGACGCTGTTGACTTCAAGGTAGCGTAAATATAATTTCATTTCTTTGGATAGAGTAAGAAAGAAACGGGAATAGTAAATAGAGAACTGTGGAATAAAATTACAAATAACCAATTTTACATTACAGTTCAATATAAGAATTAATATATGATGATAAAACAGGAGTCTTCTTACTATCAGACTAGTTTCTTTCATGTAACAGAAATGGGACATCAAGTGCTGGGAATTTTAAGATAGTGTGAACCATTTTGTTCAGTAGTTCACATTTAAGGTGAATGAGGTAAAATTCTGTGCAGAAAGTAGCATATGAAGATTTTCTATATCTCTTTGAATAAAGCTGAGAAAATCAAGGAATGTTTCCTGGGTTGGTTCATGTTGGTGTTATATATCACAAGCAGAACGTGCTATGAAATGAAGAGAATCATCAGAAAACAACCATTTGTGATTAGAACCTTGATGTTACCAAGTTGTCTGCTCTGTCAGCTGAGGCTTTCCTGTTTTAATTTCTTTTTTTTTTTTCTTAATCGCCCCAGAGATGTTATGCAGCAGTTTAGAAAATATTTCTGTTGTAGCTACATGGGCCACTGTGGCAAATATGTAATTTTGAGTAAGGAAAATATGTTAGAATAACAGATACTTCTCAGTTCCCTGGTGGGCACTTGACAGTGTGACAGCTGCACTGGAGAGCTGAGGCTCTGGTGCCTAAGTAGGGTAGTATTGGCTGAAGATTTATATGCTGTATCCATCTTTAGCTTATAAACTGCATGGATTTATTTTGATTATTTTGTTTGTAGAGCTCTTGACATGCTGTTTTATAGCAAGTATCTGTGTAGACGGCAGATAGTGAAGGAATTAATGGAAAGATGAATTATTTTGTTTTCTGTGATGTTATAATAGGAGGTTGTTTTGCATTTGAAAAACAACTGTGTAGGAATTAACTCAAGTGAACTCTTCCAGTATTATGGTTCAAGGCAAAATAGACAGGTTAAAGCGAAGTACAACAAATGCACTCAGGCTTTAATTGTGACACCCACTCCAAAAAGAACTGGGACATGGGAGTAATTATTGGTCAGTTTTGATAATTCAGAACACTGTTATTATACTGAAGAAGGTGAGGGATGCACTTAAAAAGGAGCACTGTGTGAACCAACCTGTTACTGTTTAGCTTTCATCCCGCAATTCTGCAGAAAATAAAATAGTGAAATAAAACAGACAGTTTGAGAACCCCAAAAGCTAATTGCTTATGCTATATACACAGCATAGGGATTGGTTATGCCTCAAAACAGGCAAGCTGAAATGAAAGGCTGTCAACTGTTGAAGTTTTAATGCAACCGAAAAAATAATGCTTATAGCATTGGCCCATCAGAATTTGTACATTAGTATGGCAGTTCAGATAGATAATATGGAGCAGATTATATAGTAGATGGGGGTTTTGTAAAAGATTTCTGATGATGACAGGGAAAAGATAACTAAGAAATTCAGTAAGGAGTTTACTTCAGTCTAGTTGGATTTGTCCTAGCTGCACTTGGAGCTGCATGTCAGGTCCCACACCTTTCACCTTGGGGATCATGAACAAAAGGAACTGTTTTCAGTGCTTGGGCCTTTCTATAGTTTTTATTTTCTCTGTGCTTTCTTTTAAGTTTTCATCTGATTATCTATCTTGTGTTGTCTTACCTATGGCCATTCCGTTGTTCAGCAGGACAAGGAGAGTATGTGTGTCTAAGAAGTTACTTGTGCCTCAGGGCACCAATACAAGCACATAAGTGCTTTGGATTTTCTTTCTTCATATGTATGAAAAAAAATGGAGAAACTGAATTATAAAGCACTAATGCTTGGTCTCTATCTTATAGTGCTTTGTATGAAGGATTTCTCTGAATACTAGTTATAATTAAAAACTACGTAAAAACATGGAAGGTCTTAAGATGATTTGTATAACATCTTAATAAAATGAAAGTGGAACGTGAGTGTTAAGACAGTTAATGAGCTAGCACTGCCATATGGAAGCAGGGGCACATCTTTCATCCTGCTAAAATCAAAATCAGTTGAATAAGTGCCTGAGGTACAGGCTTCAGGCTTTAGTTCTTGATGTTCTATTTTCACCTATAAAAGCCTGTAAAATTCACATAAAAGGATACAGCAGTTAAAAGAAAACGCAGTCTTTTGCTCTTTGGATAAACAGAATTTTTTCCAGGTTTCCTTTTGATTTTAACATTAATAGCCATAAAACCAGATTACATAAATCTTAACTCATTCCTTAAAGCATCTCGATTGAAATCAGGTTAGTCCTTTGTAACTGTCTCTTTGCTGCGAGGTATGAACCTTTGACCCTTCTCAAAAAAATGTTAAAATAATTGAACGTTCCTGTGTAAATATAGAATTCTTTTATGAATCCTACAGAGCTCTTGGCTTTAATACATCATTCAATTCTGCACATGATAATGTTTTAAAATGATGCTTGAAAATAAAAATTTTCTTTGGGTAGTTCTGACTTGGATAATTTGTGAATTCACTGATATGAGTTGTGTTTTGAAAGATAAATAAAAATGCCAGTCATTTTTTCTTTTGTATGCCTGCTTGCAGTAAACCCTCTGCTGTGGCTATACAGACATCTAGCTGAATCAAAGATAAAAGCTTTCCACTTGAATTACTTCATTTGTAGGAAAGAATAAAAATAAGGGAAAGAAGGAAGAAACCCTCTTCAGTGCAGTACTGGCTTATCTGCCCAGATATTGGATCCTTTATAGGTGCTACTGTTTAATTTGTAAGCATGGGCTTATAGAAAGTAGTTTCCTTTGTCATAATGGGCTTTGTATTCACATTGTTCTGGATGTTTAACAGGATTGTGATTCTGTCATATCAGCAAACCCTAAGCCCCAAGGAGTCATCAAAACACAGGCTTCATGAAAAATGCACGAGGGCTCTGTCTATAGGCAGTTTTAAAGCTGGTTGTGTAAATGCTTACCTGCTGTTAGGGATGGTATTGGAGATAAGAAATGCAGATTAATTGCATAGTTAATTCAGTGAGCAGATTTAAAAAATGAAGCAAAGCGTGAAAATGCAAGCCATTTTTGGCTTGCAAAGGTAAAAACTCCTTCATATCACTGGAACTGGAGTCCTGATGAAGGTAGTGAACTGCTGTCAAAAGCTATTTTGACTGTGTTCCTTTGTTTCAGTCAGGTCTGACTGGGCTTTTATATTTGCTGTTTGTCAAATTGTTGCCTTTTATTAGGAGCGATGTGGAAGCCTTGTCATGTTAAAAGAACGCTAAAGGTACAATTGGTAGCAAAATTGCAAAGACAGATTTCACAGCTATTTGAGCAGGGATAATACAAACCCAAAAATCTTATGTTCGAGCAGCCCAGAAGAGATAAATCACTTAGATTTTCACATATCTTGGAGGGAAAAATAAGTATTCAAGTACTTTTGAGAAGTAATGTTTTTTGTTTTCTCATGGACTAATCAAGCTCTTCTGGAAAAGTGTCACTACAACCAGTGTAAAATTAAGTTCAGAAGCTCTGGGACTGACAGAGTTGGGCACCTGGAAAGTCTGCCTGGGTGGTTGATTGTCAAGGGAGTCAGAGAAGTGGAAAGAATATTGTCCATTTCTTATAGATAGCACCCTTTTATCCCCCAGTCTGTCCTGTGCCAGAAGACAGGAGAATAATTTTCTCAGGGTTTTCAGAAAGGAGTCTTTCTGAAGACACCAAGATGAAGACACAGGGTTACATGGTGTAAGGATTAGGACAGCGGACAGAGGCTGCAGTAGCAAAAGCTGATCTAAGTCAGTGTTGCCAAATCAGTGTTAGTAGCTGTGCTGTGGTGATTCTGTCATGAGCTCCTTCAGAAAGGAAATTGGGAGAAAAATAACTAATTGCATTTTAATAGTTTAGATAGTTCAGTTCTCTGTGGTTTTTAGCTCTGAAACTCTTGGTCCAGTAAAGAGTTTGCAGTAGAATGAGGAGAAACCCTGAGAATGAAATGTGAGCAATTATCAGAAACCACTTTCCATACAGCAGAAAAGTGTGTAATACTATAGACCTTTTCCAAAGCATGTCTAGTTCATTAAACTTTTTATTTTAAAACTGGAAAGTGATTAAGTTACAGTCTTTGGTCGGAAGACTTGATTGTGTTCTTAAATGTTACAGCCTTGAGTATGTCACAGAGTGCTAGAAAGCAGACAGAATCCCCATGGTTCTGTGGTGTATGACAGAACAGTAATCTTTTCACAGGGTATGACCTAAAACATGAGATCCATTAAATGCAAAACCAATTTAAATGAGTAAGGTATGTGATTTACGTGCAGTCAGGTAGAGACCTGCATTGTAGATGATG
This sequence comes from Campylorhamphus procurvoides, assembly GCA_013396655.1. NCBI lineage: Eukaryota > Metazoa > Chordata > Aves > Passeriformes > Dendrocolaptidae > Campylorhamphus > Campylorhamphus procurvoides. The sequence goes on along the minus strand of WBMV01001117.1, from coordinate 1,333,908 downwards.
TGGGAAGCTCTGTACCTTCCTTACACAAATTCCTCTCCATGTCATTCTGTTCCTGTGGGTTGTGATCAGTCTCATGTGTTTAACACTCCTTGATAAGGAGAATGTCTTGCAAATGAATGGAGTGTGACCTAGTGCTTACCTTTCGTAGGTAAATACCAGAAGTGTTTCTTGAGGACTAGAATGGTTGGATGCCTGAAGAAAAATGTCTGTTTAGAAGATAATGAGTGCATCAGATGAAGTTACTTCTTTGTGCAGTCTTCTGTGCTGGATCAGTTTTAATTCAAAAGCCCTTGACAAATTGAAATACATGAGCTACAGTCTTTTGGCCTGCTATACTGTGTTAACCTCAACACTTTCTTGTCCAAACAGCTTAATTCTCAAAGCAGTGAGGAACCAGTGATAAAAAAGAAAATATATGAAGTAGCAGTATCTCTGATTGAGTCATTTGATGAGTTTGAGATGAAGAGGTAAGACACAGTTCAGGATCTGGAATCAGTGGTTCTTGGGGAAATGAGACAAATGAAGCAACAGCAGCAGCTACAATATTATAGTTACTAGTGGTAACTGGATTTTACATGTATCTCTGCTTCTTTTATATATTTGTTTGATTTCTACCCTGTGTTCTTGAAATACACTTCATGCCCTGGAAGGTAAGTGATCATTCAAGACAGCCTTGTCATATGGGAACTATATTCTTTGCTGTAGACCAGAGCCAAATACTGTTTATATGAATTAAGCTGTTTTGCTGTAGTTTAGAATAGCCAAATTATGCTACCTTTTACTCATAAGCTGCCTTTAATAATGAAATGTGAAGGAATTAGTGTTTCAGCTTTCAAATGCCCAAAGGGCTAACAGGCACATTGTTATGTACCTTCCATTAAAAAATTATGCTTTCTGTTTACTGTATAGTTTTAGAGACTAAAGGATACTTGTTAAAATTCTACATCAGGAACAAATACAGCAGAACAATATGAGTTCTAGATTCTCTTAAGGTGATCTTGACTCACAACAGATCAGTCCAAGATATCTGCCTCCAAGTTTGTCATGACCTCTAGTTTGTGATAATAGTGGCTGGGATTTATACATGTTCAGCTTTTTTAAGCGTGTCTAGTAGTATTTTTAGAATACAAGGACATTAGAGATACTTCAGAAATTACTGAGTTAAGTTTACATATGATTATACAGTGATGTACTATGTTTTGAGTTTAAGATCTTTGGTAACCAAATTCTGATTAATTTCAGAAACATTCAGCAATGTTTTGACATAGTTTTGAGGAAAAAATTAAATCTAATGCTCTAAGTTGTAGTGTTTATATACTGTGTTTTTCAGAATACATAGTTGCAAGTAATGGTTTGAATTTAATTTCTTCAGGAAGTTTAAATAAAGCATGTTACAAAAAGAGTGCAGTTCTGCTTTTTTCAGAATAAAACAACTTGGGGGAGTGAAGTAGGTAGGTTGTAAAACTAATGAAACTGCGTTTTCTTGTTAGGGAGGAAAACAGCTTGAGCGATACATTGAAACGTGGCAGTGTGCTGGTATTTTTACCAGGTGAGTATATTTTGTCATTTGTCATCTAATGATCTCTTTTCTGGCACCTTTTTCAGGGATTTAATAAGCACATACTTAACAGAAGTCAATTTGTCTGTGTGGGCATTTTTTCTTGAAAATTTGTTTCAATGTGGCAGTAGTTGGAGAAGCTGAGTTAAAAATTAAGATTTTATGTATTTTAAAAATAAAATAATAAAATTAATTCTGCAGTTAATACACAGAAATGCAGTTGCTCAATTTTTTAGTTATTATTAATTATTGAATTATGAAGTTCCTAGGATTCTTTTAGAGAGGTTTTCTTATATGCATAGAATGTAGTCTTTATTTAGATTCTTGTTGTAAAAGATAAAACTTGCATTTTTCTTTCCATGTGCATTGGCTAACATAGTTGACAGCTCAAAAGCACAATGACACAGCAATTAATGAGCAGAGAACTGGTTATATATAGGTACTGTCTTCTGTAAGGAGTGAGCCTAAGTTGTCTCGCACAAAAATGGTTGTATACTTTTGTTTTGGCTGTCATTCTTGTTTGAACTCTTTGGCTAGATTTTAGTCAGTGTAACTAACCTGCAGACCAGGTTTCCTGAGCATCACAGACCTGTTAACCTGGGGTTGTAAAGTATTCTTGTACTTCATGAACTGGAAACTTGTTAGTTGAAAACTTTGACAAGACTTGATTACCTTCTAGTGGAGAGTCATCTTGAAGTCCAGAGCAGCTGTTTCCTTGGACACAGTGAGCTCTATCCCTACCAGGACTTTCTGAATCTCTGCAAAGTCTTATTTAATGTCATTTCCTTGCTGTGTTGAGCTTAGGAATAGGCATGCTACTGCTAGAGTTGGCAAAACAGCACACCAGCTCAAAAATACAGTGCACTTGCAGAGTCTCTTTCACTGGGGAGTGCTCCCCACCACCTGAAAGGCATTAGAGCTGCCTTTCTTGGAATTGCCTTCCCTATACAATCCATGAGTAGAAGGAATTATTTCATTGTGTCAGTGTTGGGCCTATTCCAGTTTGTCATTAATAAAGTAGGGGGACCATCTCTGTTACCTCTGGCCTCTCACATTGGTGTTTTTCTGGTGTGTTTTCAGACTTCCTCATGCCCTCTGAGTCTTCATTTCAGGCTGAAATTACTCCTCAGCACTTTGAATTCTTAAGTGTGCTTTTCATTTGAGGCATTTTTATTAGTGCTGCTATCCCCAATGGCTTATAACTGCAAGTGATATAATGAAACTTTTTTGTTTAAATACATTTGCTAAATTCATGGAAACCTGTGCAGGTAGCGTTTTCTGAAAGGGCTGGTACCCAGGTTTGTGTTTTATTGTTGTTGTTTAGTGTTTAGCCTTGGCTGGTTTTAAACTGGATACTCAAGACTGATCTTGGAATACAGGATTAGCAAATATCTCTTGAAGTTCTCCTTAATTTTTTTTATACAGAACTGGAGAAGAGGGGAGGAGAGACCTCAGTTTACAAGAGGGCAGCTGAGACAGAGCATTGGGTAAAAATAATCTCCACATTTAGGACAATAATTTGAGATGTTTAGATTTTTTGAGTACTTACGATTATATAGCATTTAAACATTAAAAATAACATTCCCATTGACTTCTCAAGTTAAGTGTGTCGCAGCAGCCAGAAAAAGCAGTGCTGTGTGGGGAGTGCTAGGAAGTGATTTTTGCCCACTGTCTTTGTGGAACTCAGTGATGGGGCAGAATCAACTTCCACAAAGCAGCTGCAGCTGTCTCAAATCACTTCCCAGCACGCCTCACACAGAGCTGCTTTTTCTGGCTGCTGCTGCACACTCAAGACTTGAGAAGTCAATGGGAGTGTTATTTTTAATGTACAAAATGATATTTAATTGTAAGCATTCTAAAAGTCCAAATATCTTAAATGAGTATCTAAAATGCATAGATTATTCTTACCCGAAGCTCTGTCACAGCTGCCCTCTTGTGCTGTTGCTGTCCTAAGCCTCTGTTCTACTTGGGGTGATCTCTTTTTTTATATTTTCTTTTGCACTTCTTCGTGCCCCACTTTCTTTACTATCTTGTTTGCCAGAGAGATTCTGTAGTTTCCATTCCTTACCAAGACCTGTCTCTCATAGTGGAAGCCTTTTGTTCTGTAGGGATTAATCATCAACTCTTGTCTCTTCTAGAACTGGGCAGCAGATCCTGCCTGCTGTGTTGGGTCAGTAGGTACTAGACTGATTAATAATGACTATTAACTGTGATTTTATAGAGTCTGCTCTGCCAAAGATGAATCCGACTTCTTTTAGTTGTTTTTAATCATGAATGGAATTCAAGCCCTGATGTCATACTCAAGATATGTCACCAGGCAGTATGGCAAGTAGGCAGCATTAGACAGCCAGGTAGTCAAGCAGTAGGTAGCAGGATGGGGTAGGTCTGGTATGCTGTGTCCAAATAGACCATATCATGGTGTCCATTTTTTTCCTCTGTCTTTAGTTACACGCTCTAGTTCATTTTGTCTATATTACAATAATCCTAAAAAGTGATGCTGGTTTTGTATGTCCCATTTTACATATTTTTCTCTGTAGTACTGAAGGTGTTTGCTTGGAGCTTTAATTGCATCATCACTGTGCCAGGTATTAGTTTGCTGTTTGGCCAGTTATTTGCATTCTTGAGTACTGTTACTTCATTTGAGCTGTGATGTAAATTAGGCTTCCTGGCTGTCATTTTTACATTCTAATGGCATTGTTTTCTCCTGTAGTAGCCTCACACAAAAGACATCTCTGAAACTTTTAAATTTTCCTCTGATTGCCCCTCCCCCAACAAATCAGCTGTTCTCCCCCTGCCCTGCCCAGGCTTCTTTTTACCTCCCTTACCTATAGTCATTTCCCATCATTTTCCAGTCTTAGTCTTTCTAACTCCACTAGTTGACTAATTTCAATGTTCTACTCCAGTTTCTTTTCCCAGCCAACCTTTTGTTATGACCCATGTTGGTTTGTTGTTGAATCTGTGCTTTGCCCACTGCCCCAGTTTCTTGTTTTCTAGCCTTTCTTCCTTGCTAACCATAACTTGATCATAATTTCCATCTCATGTAATCCATCCTATGTTCTTTCCTGTAATTGATGGTTTAGTTATGATTGTCTCGTATCTTTTCTGAAAATATCTCTTCCTTCATTTGCATTAGGTTTCCATCCCACATCTGAAGTCAGGTAACAGTCATATAAAGAGTGTAAGAACTTTCACATCCTGTTGCTCAAACTGCATTTAGCCTTTGCTGAAAGTTGCAGCAATCCTGTACTGCAGTTACAGAACAGTTTCATTTTTAATATCCAACCAGGGAAATCCAGTGTTGCACAGATTTTGAAAATGGAACTTTTGGAATTGAAGTCTCAATAAGAAGTAAACTAGGCTTCTCAGAAATATGTCTGTGGAGAAATTCAGGAAGGTAGCAAAAATTCCTTAGCCATAAGATTTCCCCTGGCAGATATGAAATCCGGGTGCCAAAGAGTGGGCACTGGAACTGCCAAAGGTAAGATGGCTAAGGCAGAAATAGCAATATTTTTTTCCCCTTTGACTCTGCTCTTTGAAAGAACTTGTTTTGGTTGAAGTACCCAATTTTAGCTGAAATCAGACATTAAGCATGTGGTGAGCATTGTCAATTTTAAGAAACTGAAATAAGCACTAATAATGGGGTACTGTCAGATGGCATTTATATCTACTGTTGCAATTTGACTTCAGTAAGATTAATGCAAAATGACTGTGTTTCAGTGACTCATTATTGCATTGCTGTTTAACTCTTCTGCTGTTTTATTATATTGTGAGAGGGAGGTTATAATGAAAGTCAGTTAAGAATTGAAATAGATGTTTTAGAATTTTTAGGGATAAACTGATAATTGCTTTTTCTCTAGGTTTGGCTGAAATAAAATACATGTACTCGTGCCTCTCAGATAAGTTTAAAAGGTAAGTTGCACCACATTTGTTTCAGTTCAGTTAAACCTGAGCATGAGTTTTTCAGCTGTATTGAGTTTCAGGTACTTAATAGTATTTAGCACAGAATCAACTTTTATATTCTTGCACCAGTAAATATGTCACTAATATGTTTTCTTTAGGTGGCAAGTGTACCCACTTCATTCATGTGTGACATTGGAGGAACAACATAGAGTATTTATGTCTACAGTTCCTGGCTACAGAAAAGTAAATATTGTTGAATCATTACTTCTTTAAAGCATGTGAAACCTTTTGAGAGTAGCAATAGCAAATAATAATAATGTATATAAGTCATATTAGCTGTTCTAACTCAAATCATTTTGTGAGGACAAAGCAGCTTTGGTTTTCAGTGTGTAAACTGATTGCCCTGCTTACCAAGCTGCTGTTTTAGACCTCAAGAAAAGTGCAGTAACAAGAAGTTATCCTTAAACTATGGCATGATGCTGATTTTATCCTTCAGAGTAGTTTGTGCATGCTGAGTTTTGCACCTGCATGACAGTACCGTGGTGCTGGTGGCACTGAATAGCAAAGTACTCCCTGATGTGGGAGGGACTCTCATCTGCTTTGTACCCACATTGAGCTGTTGTCTTTGTTTTCTTCATCTACTATCGCTAACAGAGTATCACTGCTAATAGTGTGATGTTCTGTTATGGCAAAGGCATAAGGAAATATTTCCTTTCTTCCTCTGTATTGTCCTATGCTATACTACTTTATTACATTTATCTGAGCTTAGAACAAGAAAATACAACTTGTCTTGTATTATATTGCCTTGTGTTATATTGTTTGTTTTATTATACAGAGTAGAAATGCTGTGTTGCCATTACATTTATATTTCTTCATAGCAAGTAGAATTTTTCATGTAGAAACATTAATGTATTTTTTCTTTATGTATTAATTGCTCATCTTTTGCTTCAAAACTCAGATTATTCTAGCTACCAACATAGCTGAGAGCTCTATAACAGTTCCTGATGTTAAGTATGGTAAGTCATCTAAATCTCATAATTCTGTATGCACTGAATGTGTAATATTTTCCTTAGTTATGCTGGGTTAAGTCTCCACAACATGTCACCATTTTAGAGAGTGTTGCTGTTGGAGTGGAATTTTGGCAGTTGTTGAATTTTTGCTTTCACAGCAGAGAACAGAGAAATCTGAATATACAAACAAATAGAGCTACTGAGGGGAGGATTGGTTTTAATCTTCACTGGGGGGTAATTTCAAATGCAGTAACAAGGGGAATCAAACCTCATGTCACAAGCTTAAGCTTTTTAATCACATTCTGACTATATTTTGAAATAATTGCATCAGTTTAAATAATTGTGGTACAGAATTTCTAAATGCAGAAATGATTGCCTTTTAATGATTGTCATCTACACTAATCGTTTATTATAGTAACATCTTTTAGCAGTCCTGTTAGTATTCAGAGTATCCTGGGTCTGATTTTTTATAAATCTGGTGTTCTCTTTATTGCTATGCAAGTTGTTGAAATTTGCCTTTTCTAATACTACAAAATCAACCAGTATTTCTTTCCACTGCCATCAGGTTATTGTTTTATAATATGCTATTTGTTTTCTTACTTGCAGTGATAGATTTCTGCTTAACTAAAGCTTTGGTTTGTGATAAGGAAACAAATTACCAAAGTTTGAGACTTTGCTGGGCATCTAAAACAAACTGTAATCAAAGAAAAGGTAAGATGGAAATAGGTAATGCAAAGGAATTTTAGAAGCTGACCTTCATGGAGAATTCTATGTTGCTTTTCATTTTATTGACAGTAAAAAGAACAGACTGTTTTTGCCGTTAATAGCTGATAATTCTTTACCAAGTCAGGATATAAAAATGTGATTAAACAACTATGCATGAATGCTTTATTTTACGGAAGTATTTTTTTCAGGGGGATGTTTGGTATTTTATTGAAAATATACTAAAATTCCTGGACCGTAAATGGACCATGAATTCTTTGTTATTTAATAATAGGGTTTTTTTATTTTGGGCCATTTCTAAAAAGGAGGTGATAGGTACTGCTAGGTATTAACTACTTATGAGTTTCAACAGTACAAGAAACTCTCATGTCTATCTGTCACTCTTAAATAGTTGAAATGTTTGCAGCAGTGTCTTTAGACCAACGTTAATAGCACAAGTTTAAGATTTTTATATTGACTCTTGTAGTAACACAATACTCTTAAATATAAAAATCTCTTAGTTTCAGTCAAAAAAGGGTACTAAATAAATAGCAGTGACATCTTTAAATGTAAAATTATCATCATTCTTAAACATTATGAGGACTTCACAATTGCAGCTGCATGCCAGGTCCCCACCAAAGTTGCTCTACCACTCCCCTGTCCTCAGCTGGACACTGGGAAAGAAACGATGACAGAAGGCTCAAGGTTTGAGATGAAGACAGGGAGATCACTTAGCAACTACCATCACAGGCAAAACACACTCAGCTTGGGGAAATTAGTTTAATTTTATTACTAATCAAATCAGTCTGGAGTAATGAGAAATGAAACCACATCTTAAACACCTTCCCTCCACCTCTTCCTTCTTCCCAGGCTTGCCTTCACTCCCAGTTTCTCTACCTTCTTCCCCCAGGGGAATGGGAAATGGGGTTTGTGGTCAGTTCTAACACATTCCCTCTGCTGCTGCTTCCTCCACGAACTTCTCCAGTGTGAGTCCTTCCCAAGGGCTGCAGTTCTTCACGAACTGTTCCAGGTGTGGGTCCCCATGGAGTTGTAAGTCCTGCTAGCAAACCTGCTCCAGAGTGGGCTGCCCTATCCGTGGAGCCACAGGTCCTGCCAGGAGCCTGATCCAGTGTGTTTCCCACAAGGTCACGGCCTCTTTCAGCTATCCACCTGCTCTTGGATGGGATCCTCCATGGGCTGCAGGGACACAGCTCCCTCACCATGATCTTCNGAACTTCTCCAGTGTGAGTCCTTCCCAAGGGCTGCAGTTCTTCACGAACTGTTCCAGGTGTGGGTCCCCATGGAGTTGTAAGTCCTGCTAGCAAACCTGCTCCAGAGTGGGCTGCCCTATCCGTGGAGCCACAGGTCCTGCCAGGAGCCTGATCCAGTGTGTTTCCCACAAGGTCACGGCCTCTTTCAGCTATCCACCTGCTCTTGGATGGGATCCTCCATGGGCTGCAGGGACACAGCTCCCTCACCATGATCTTCGCCATGGGCTGCAGGGAAATCTCTGCTATGGAGTCTGGAGCACCTCCTCCCCCTCCTTCTGCACTGACCTTGGGGTCTGCAGAGTTGTTTCTTTTCCATATTCTCACTCCTTTCCAGTTGCTATTGTGCAGCAGGTTTTTTTCCCNGGTCCTGCCAGGAGCCTGATCCAGTGTGTTTCCCACAAGGTCACGGCCTCTTTCAGCTATCCACCTGCTCTTGGATGGGATCCTCCATGGGCTGCAGGGACACAGCTCCCTCACCATGATCTTCGCCATGGGCTGCAGGGAAATCTCTGCTATGGAGTCTGGAGCACCTCCTCCCCCTCCTTCTGCACTGACCTTGGGGTCTGCAGAGTTGTTTCTTTTCCATATTCTCACTCCTTTCCAGTTGCTATTGTGCAGCAGGTTTTTTTCCCCTTCTTAAATTCACTATCCCAGAGGTGCTACCACTGTTACTGGTGGGCTTGGCCTTGGCCAGCAGAGGGTCCATCCTGGATCCAGCTGCCATTGTTGCTGTTGGACATGGGGGATCTTCCAACAGCTTCTCACGGAAGCCCACCCCTTACCAAAAACTCCCTGTGAAACCCAGTACATGACTTTATTGCCATTTGGCTCAGGGTCACTGTAGGTTATGACACCAGCCAATACACAACCAGTCAAAGCAGCATCTTGTGTAGAAACCTCAGGGTTTCTACACATGTTATGCATGTGACTTAAAAATGTGACTTAAAAATATGGCCTGATTCTCTAGTGGAGTATCCCACTGAGAGGAAGAGTACCCTTTAGTTTGTTGAAGTGGATGGTGTTTGGATTTGTGAACACAGACTTCTGAATCGTGTTTTCTGTAAATAGTAGATCATAAAGATGCTTTTCTGTTTATCATTTTATCTTAAAAGTTGTTTACAGCTAACAAAAAGATCTCCTATATAGAGTCAAATAGGAAATGTCTGTTCAACTGAGAAAAATGGATGTTGATTTGAGGGCAGTTATGTGAAGGAGATATATGAGTGAAATACTTACGTAACTCTTTTGTTAGTTACTGCTCCTATGAAAGGAGAATATTTTCATGTTACCCTTATGTGACCACTGGGCCTGTCTGCTGCAAGGGAGCAGAACAGTGTTCAGCCTGCAGCATCAGCTGTCGTGTGCTGCTCAGCTGCCCAGGGGGTTTGGAGATGGATGGCTTGGGAAAAAACTTGGGCACTTTACAAACTGGTGATTTGGGTTTATTTATTTTTTATGTGAAGGTCGTGCTGGACGAGTTTCCAAAGGGTATTGTTACAGGCTGGTACCCAAGGCTTTCTGGACTAACTGTATTCCAGAGAAGTCAGAACCTGAGATACTGGTAAGACCTTTGGGTTTAGGGTTAGGAATATTAAGGGGGTTTTTTAATGTGTGTGGTCATAACAGAGAAGAGAAAGCTTTGCTTTACTTTTCCTGAAGACAGAGTACAAATGGAATAGTTACTAATAGCTGTAGCAATAACTAGAATTCAATTTCATAAGTAATTGACAAAGGCCATTCCATATGGTTTTCTTACAGAAAGAGATGTGGATTAGAAATGAGCAATCTGCTCAAAACAAAAATAACCTTAGTTCCACAGAATTAACTTCAAGTTTTGCTAAACTGTAAATTTTAACTTGTTTTTCATATAAAACTTTGTCACATTTCCTATGGCGGGAAAGTAAAAATAATATTGTCTTCCCTTCAGCGTTGTCCATTGGGACCTACAGTATTAAAACTAAAAAAGCTTGATATGGGGGACCCAAAAGCCTTGCTGGCAACAGCTCTTTCTCCACCCAGTGTAGATGACATTGAACGTACCATAGTCCAGCTGAAAGAGGTAGGCTTCCTTTTAGTGTTGTTAAATTCAGGGTAATAGAAATATACTGCACAAGTGGTTTTCCTGGTATTTAAGGTAATAGTAACCTTAATTGGAATCTTAAATATTAGCTGTGTCTAGAGAATTTTTTCCCACAGTGGACTATTGTTTTGTCCTCATCTTCTTAAGCGTAATTTCTGTAGTTCATTAAAACAGGATTATAATTTCATTAGGGAGTAATGATAACTTGAACTCTGTAAATGGTATGGTTTATGAGTAAGTAATAAATCACATTCTTATATCTTGTGGTGTGTAGGGGTCAGTCTGACGTACCCTTCTCACCTGTACAATGAAGTTGGTGATTTTGCTTTTCAATTACAAAGTTGATAAGGGGTATAATCTTCATTGCATTACATTTTGTTCTTTTCCAAAGTGCATGAGAAATAATATTTGTATCATTTGTACCTTGCTTTTATATCCAGTATAGATAGTAGCTTTGATTTGAAAAGTACTAGGCTTTAAAAATTGTCTTGGATTTGCTGGGTCACCTTTTACAAAATTTTATTTTCTGTAGCTGGGAGCACTTACCTGTGTGCGAACAGGAGGAAATCTGCATGATGGCGAGCTGACTTTCTTAGGAAGAGTGTTGTTACAGTTGCCAGTGGACCTGTATTTTGGAAAGTTGATAGTCCTTGGGCACATCTTCGGGTGCTTAGAGGAATGCCTTATTATAGGTAACTGAAAGAGGAACACGTGAGGACATTTCTCTAAAAGCAGACGATTTGCAGGTTTTAATTTTAATTTGTTTCTGTTGTAGCTGCAGCGCTGTCTCTGCGGAATTTTTTTTCAGTGGCTTTCAAAAGCAGTGTTCATGGATTCAGGTAGTACCCAAGGTGTTTTACAACTTCCTAACTACACTGGGGGGCAGAGGGCAAGTTGGTCACTCAATATAATGTTCCATGTCATGAGTCTAATTTTCTGTCAAATCGCCAAGCAGTACAAAAACCTTTTCCAGGTAGATACTGAAATCTGTTCATGAGTGAAGATAAATCATTGAGGTAGCTTATCCTTTCCTGAGCACAGGGCCCAGTTCTCCAGCCTTGCCTTTCTGATGTAAACATGTGTCAGTGTCTATTAAAATGTTCTTTAAAATAGCAGGGACAATATTTTTTGTAACTACCCTGCCCATACAGAGCTTCTCCTTCAACAAGATGTGAATAAGAACAAGTAATTACAATAAGTGTATCAATCTTGTTTTATGTTAAAGTCCTGGAAGGTGTTACTAATGTAGCATTTTGAGCTGCATAATATATGCAATATTTGAAAAAAATATTGTTGACCATACTTTTGTTTGTATTGCCAGGAAAAAAAAGTCTTTTGCTGGGAATAGTAATAGTGACTGTATTGCAATTGTGAATGCATTTAAGGTAAGTCTTTTTCTTCCAGCTTAGGTTACAGTGAATCTGATAGACCAAGGCAGAGATTCTCATCTTTGTAGGATCAGTGCAGGACTTGTGATTTGAAGTTGTTAAAAATTGCACATTACTGCTAGCTACTTGTTGATACTTTTTGCAGTCTGTGTCCTGCTGGGTAACAGTCCTAGTTCTGATTGTCTCTATTATACTAGCCAGAAATAAAACGCCAGAAGTGTGGTGATATTTGTAGTTCCCCTTTAACCAGGGACAGTTTGGACTGGTAAATTCTGGTGCACTATGCGTTTGGTGACCTTTCTCCCAACTTTTTATGTTTGCCTTTGTGATGTTTTATGTTGTGCAAATGTCATTTTTTGGTATCCTTGTCTGTTTGGTAGCCCAGTACCATGGACAGGGGTCAATCCCTCCAGGTACAGGCAGAGCTGGTACAGTGCAGCAAAGACTACTAAAGCTAGAGGAACTTACTGTTCAAAATCCAGCAATTTTACACTGTGCATACTGTAATCTGGAGACTCCAAAATCATCAGCTGCAGATTTAATTGGGTTGGACTTGATGATCTCAGAGGTCTTTTCCAACCTACTTGATTCTGTGATTCTGTAATTTATTCACTTTTAAAAATATGTTGTCTGTCAGCAGAAACTGACTTGTTTTTCTCTACTCTGCTGTCAGAATTTCTTTAAGCACACATGGGCAGATATGCCATGCGTATCGACTGATCCTGAGGCTCAAAAATAATCTTTTCTGAAATCCCCTTATATGTATTATATTTCCTTTGTGTCACCTGGTAATTGTCACCTGTTAATCTGAAGATGATAGTATAAATCAGTGTTGTCCTGGAGGATAAATACAAACACTCAGACAGAGCTTTCAGAGAAGTATCTCTGTGTGTCAGTGATGTGAAAGCTTTGTTTTGAATGGCTGAGTTTCAGAAAAGAACAGGTAAGTTCAGTAAAGTTTGTTTTCAAACTCCGTGGTTCAGATTAGATTTCTTCCAGGGTAGCCTCTCTGAAGGCAGGGAAATGCACTCCAGCTATTCAACTATGCTGGTTGTCAGTGTCCACAGTAAGCTGGAAAATTGCATTATGAGGTGACTTGCTGTTAGTTTCTCTTCCAGCCTTGTTTTCTGGGAGGCATTTGCATCAGAACTGTATCAAAATCAGTTCATTTACTTATGTCCCAAAGTAAGGTGGAAAAAAAAGGGTTCTGAAAATATCCTGCTTTATTATAGCATCAAACTAAAGAATCCAAATTGTTCTAATTTATGCAGTCTTTCATGTATTTAATTGCTCCATCCATTTCCTCTCAGAAAACTGGGTGGAGGGCCTGTTATATGTGGCTGTGTTCTCAGGTGGCTATTGCACCTCACCCAACACAAATCAGGACTTACTCCTTTAAAACCTTGGAATATAACATGTTCAGTCTTTTGTAATGCATCAAGATCCAGAATTTCTAAGCTATGTCTAGAAATTCAGTGACTTAAATGCTGTGTTTCCGGTTTAGCTGCAGGACCTGATGGAAAGTTAGAGGCAATATATGTAATTACGGTTCATCCAGTAGTGCTTAAACTCCTTTTCAGTCCAACTTGAAGGCAGAACAGTTATCTTCCTTCAGCAATTGTGCTGTAATATTTATGGTTTGTGTTAGCTGGGGGGAATTTTGGTTTCTTAAATGGTGTTCAAAACTATCTTCAGTATTGATATGGAAAAAACCTTCATAGTTTGAAGTTTCATGTTAGTATTTGTAGTAATTATTACTAAAGCACTGCATTTTGTGTCTGAATACTTCACTACTTCTTTTTTAGGCATGGCAGGCCTGCAAGCAAAATGGGCAGCTGAGAAACCCCAAGGTTAGTTGTGTTTCTTCTTTTCTATTCAAAGTTGATACCTTCAGTGATGGAGTTTGTGATATTCCTTAGTAAGGAATTTTGGCTAGCAAGCCTTATTTATAATAATGATGATTTTTCGTAAGTAAGTAGAAGCATAGGCTTTGAGAAAAAATGAGTCTTTGAATCCAGTATAGAGTTATTTGAAGACAGTCCCTTATGTAGTCCGTTTCACAGATGGATCAACAGTGGCCAGAGGGTTTGAAATCCAAGCTAAAAAGGGAAATTGAGCTGTAGTTGAAATAAACACTTGTAACACACAGAAGTGTCTATTTTTTTTAAACATGCAGATCTCTGCCCTCTCAAAAAACTCTGAAAGATGTTTATGTGCATCAGTCACAACAAAACCAGTAGTATGCACACAATAGCCTTCAGTCTTTCCTTTGTGTGTATGAGATAAAATCTTTTTTATTTCCCAGCTTTTTTCAGAGCATAGCATCTTTTATGAATACCAGTGTATAACATACACCGAGTTATAAGGAGTAGCCAAGATGGTCAGAATCTGTCTGACAAAGTCGTACATTCAGATAAAGAAGTTCTGGGTTTTTGTGCCCTGGTGGCCAAGAAGGCCAATGGCATTCTGGCTTGTATTAGCAATATTGTGGCCAGCAGGACCAGGGAAGTCATTTATACCTCTGTACTGGTGAGGCCACACCTCAAGTGCTGTGTAGAAAGTACTGTAAGACATTGAGGTGTTGGAGTGTGTCCAGAAAAGGGCAGCTGAGCTGGGGAAGGGTCTGGAGCACAAGCCTTGCAAGGAGCATCTGGGAGAGCTGGGGGTGTTTAGTCTGGAGGAAAGGAGGCTCAGGGAGGTCCTTGTCACTTTCTCCAACTACCTGAAAGGAGTCTGTAGCAAGGTGGGGGTTGGCCCCTTCTCCCAAGTGAGAAGAGAAGAGGAAATGGCCTCAAGCTGCACCAGGGGAGGTTTAGGTTGGATATTAGGAAAACTGTCTTCCCTGAAAGCATTGGAACAGGTTGCCCAGAGAAGTGGTGGAGTCACCATCTGTGGGATTGTTCAAAAGGTATGTGGATGTGGCACTTGGGGACGTGGTTTAGTGCTGAACGTGGCAGTGGTGGGTTAATGGTTGGACTCGATGATCTTGGAGGTCTTTTCAAACCTTAACATTCCTATGCTTCTCTTAGTGTCCAGTTTAAAGTAGATTTTGTAGTAACAACATAGGAGTTGTACTTGTGGGTTTATAAGAAACATTTAGATGACCCACAGCTGCATTGGAGATAACCAAAGTATAGTTTTAGTCAAATATATTTGTCTTATGTTTTCATTCTTGTTGTAATACTAAATATGAACACAATGAAAGCTGTGAAATGACACTAAATTCGTCTATTGCTATATGTAATTATTGGTGTCCACACAGAAGAATGTGAGACAAAATTTACTAGCAGTAGAAGAAGCAAATTTCTAACTTTGTTTTTCAGGAAGAGTTGGAGTGGGGTCAATCAAATTGTGTTCATATCAAGAAGATCAAAGAGGTAAGATGAAATAGGTAATCATTTTGATAAGCAGAAGAACTTTGCTTGTTTTCTGTAAATCTTGGATAAGCCTACTCTATTATGTATCTCTGTATATATCTTTTTGTGAAATTATGTATGAATTTAGATGAAATCAGTTTTCCTTTTGTTAGCATGGAAAATGTGGTGGTAAATAATTAACTGTTGAACATATTTTTAATGTTTTTAAGAGACTTCCAGTATTATTTGCTAGTTTTATAGGTTCCTAAGATCACTGGTTGTGGTGTGATTGCTGTCTGTTGTTACATAATTCTGTCTTCTGGTTAGGATAACTCGAAGCAAATAGAGTTATATAATGAGGACTGGACTTGAAAATTTGTGCAGCAATTAATGAAAACTCTGCTTTGCAATGGGCTGGAAGCTGAATGTGATATGTTGAGGGAGAAATAAGTAAAACTCCTGAGTACCTGTGATTATTAGAATGGCCTTGCCTGCTATTCTGGTGGTTCACATCTCAGGCATGAGCAGTTTAGGGCCTGCGTTCAAAAAGCACAGGAAATATAAAAAGCTTTTGTTAACAACCGACCATCTGGATAAGAAATGGTAGTCGTTTTTTGGCTTGTACATGTGATAACAAAAAAGTGAGAGAAAATTCTGTAGAACTGGACAGTTGAATGATCAGTCTTACATGGGAACCTCTCCTGGTTCAGTTAATGCAAGAAGTTGTACATGTCATAATATATAAGGAGTTTAGAATGGACATATACACTAACCCTTAGTAAGATTTGAGGTGTTTTATGTGTCACACTTCAAGATAATAATCTTACAATTCCTTGTGTGGGGGTAAATTTGCAGAGCTGAGTCAGTCACACAGGTTGCTTTCTGGTTATCATAGTTTTTCTAGTAGTGTCCTAAAACTGCCAGCAGCAGAAAGGAAGAGAAAATGTAGGTACAAAGAAGTTGAATGGGCTGTACTTTCCTACATTTGGTCCAGAATTAGCTGGGAGAGTGAAGGCATTCACTGTGTGGTCAGAGGACCAGTGGCTGCTTGTGGAAGTTTCTTGGAAAAGCTGGAGATTGAAAGCTTAGTATGTTCTGGTGTAGAGCACAAGTTTGATCTCATGTACAGTAGTCATGGCTGTCTGCTGAACTGAGGGTGCAGCATGGTCAGTTTTAGGTGCAGAAGTCAGGTGGTTAGCATGATTTTTAAGATGCAAACCTAAAATTATTTAAATGGAGAATATCATCCTGTTATTTCCTAATTTTGTTCTACATCATATATGCATAATATGCTTTGTGACTACAAAGCTCTTTATAAGGTGTCAAAAGAACTGCTGGAGCCACAGAACTGAAATGATTTTTCAACACAGAGGTGCTAAGCAGTGTATTGGTGAAATGCATGCTAGTCACCTAAAAAGGGAAGGGAGTTTATCCAATTATTTTAGACTTTTACTAACAGACTTTATTTTAGCTTGTGAATAGGTTTGATCTGTTTAAAATGTAACTTAGAGATCAATTTTCAGGTGGCAGAGTTATTTTACAACTTGAAAAGGCGAGTTGAAGCATTTAACATGTATGTTAATGATCAACCACCTGCTATGGACCAGGAATATGTCTACAAACAACAGTTCATTTTGAAGGTAATGCTTTATTGTCATAAAGAGACATTATTTACAAAATGTATAGCTGGGTTTTTGATGAACTAGTATTAAACTCATGTTTCATAATTCTCTGTGGATGTTGGGATTTTGGGTAGAAAAGAAAGTAATTCTCTTTGAAAATGTATTGATAATGTAGAAGGACAAGTAATGTTAGTTTTTTTGGAAAATGATGCTATCACTTCTATTGGAATGCCTGCTGTCTTGGTTGGTTAATGGGGAGGGGTCCTGGGAATTAGATGTGTTCTAGCCATGTTAACTTTGTCAAATTTCCAGTTAAATTTGTTGTGTTACTTGGATTGATTAGCTGTGATTTTATTTTCAGACATATTTATCTTGTCAATGGCAGTGGGCTTAACTCTGTAAGCAGTGAATGTCTCGCAGCTGAATTGTTTAAATTCTGTAAGATGTAGCCTGAAAACTGAACAATTTACCTGTGCCTATTTTATGTGAATTTATTTAAATTGAGGCTCTTCTTGAAATCAACATTAATAGTTATGTTCTTCATAGAGCAAGTCTGCATACCAAAATATTAAAATGTAGAATTGCTCCAGAAATTCAACTCTTTTCATAAAAATATGTTTTTAAGGATTTGCATGAATTAATGTTTAGTCTGCAGATCCAGTAATTCCTGGAAAGAGACAGGAAAAAATATTCATATGAAGAGCTGTTGGAGTCTCTTCATGTTGCCAGTGTATTTCTTTTAAAGAAACTGAATACAATGTGCTGCATTTTACAAAATATTTTCTTGATTTCAGGTTGTAATAGCTGGTGCTTTCTATCCAAACTACTTTACTTTTGGAAAATTTAATGAAAGAATTGCTATGAAAGAGCTTGCTGGCAAAGATCCAAAAACCACTGTAATGGTATGTTAAGAAGGTGAATTAATTAAGAATCAAGTAATAGAAATAGGTGGTGTTTGGGTGGTATTTTCAACTTGGGTTCTGTCTTGGGCAGGGGCAGAAATAGTTATCTACTCTGATCCTCACTTGGTAAAACTCTTTTCTCCCATCTCCCTTTCTTTCAATACAATAAACATTGTGTGGGTGGGCAATTTTAGAATTCCTGAATGCCTCAATGCATTTGATTGCTAGTCTAGCACAGGCAAACAACTTCCATCAAACTAACAAAGTATTTGGAAAAATAGAAGAGCATTATCAAGGGTACTTTTTAATGAGTACTTATATAATATGTTGTCGTCACTTCGATGTTACTTTTTTAGTCTTCTCCTGCTTGATAGTGGATGGCATTCATGCTTGTTGCTTTTAGATTACTCAGGTATTTCACTGCACTATTCATCCTCTAAAATTACTTTGACTGCGTAAGTACAAGTTTAAAATGGCTTTGCTGATTTATGCAAAATGAAGCACCGTCTAAACTATGAAAGTGTTTGGTGTATCTGAACTGGTAAAATAGCCACGACCTGTGCTTAAAGAAAGCAAACCTACAAACCAGGCAGCCTCAGAGAATAGACTTTTATTGGCACAAGAGAAAAAAGATAAAAAGGTAGAGAAACTCAGAAAATCTTAGTGCCAAGGGGTTTTTTTGTGCTTCACTGCTTGCTCAAGAAGAGGGGCTCGTTCTGTACTGAAGGAGATGCTGGCATGGCAATGTGTGTGCAAAAACATTTATATATGCTTTTGAAGTTTTCAACATTATTTAAGTATATTGAAGCAAAATACCAGACTAGATTCAGTTTTATGGAATAAAAACAAGTCTTGCCATAGCAGCATTGATTAAGATTAAACTGGTAGATTTAAGGAGCTACTTACTGTTAATTGATGTAACTCTTGATCTGCTCATATATTAACTGCTTGTTACCTTGAAGAGGGGAGAAATATCTGCTGTGTCTTCATCAATGTAAATGATTATCTTGGGCACGAATGCTGCAAGTTCCTTAAGCTCATAATTTGAGAGGCTCTTGGAGCTGTATGCTGCTCCTAATGGTGTGTGCTGAAGATATAAAAGACAATTATTCCTCCCACTCTCTCTGGTCTCTCTAAATCATCTTGCCTTGAGGCAGTTTCTGCAGTCAAAGCCAGACCACGTTTTTTTGACCAGTAGCTGATCTTAGTAGTGTAATTCCAAGGCAGAAGAAGATTTTCTAAAAGTAGTCTCTTCTGTCTAAGGTTGTGATAGCCAAAGAAAAGAATAGTTGCATAGACTGAAAAGCAGTTTGAAGTCTCAGAATTGGAACTTGCTAGTTAGGATTTCATGATTCTGTGTTAAATCAAGATCTCCTATGAGAGATTATTAAGTAAAAAGTTAGAGAAATGGATATCTGGCTACAGTTGCATATTAATAGTTGTGGAACCTTACATTTGAGTTACTCCTCTGCACAGGGCAGAGCAGGAGATTGCTCTTTGTCATCTTTAAGAGGCATGTATCCATCTGTAAGTGCTTTCCAGTTGTGCAGGCTGTCCCACCACACCTCAGCAATTCAGCATGTCATAGTTCTGCCAGGATATGCAGAAGCTGTATGTCCTCCTATTTCCCAGGCTGTTCACACTGCCTAGGATATATTTCCCTATCATGAACAAGGGATCATAGCAATCCACTGGTTTTCTGTTACAAGCAAAACCAAGGATACTAGACAGCTTTTTGGAAAAAATACCAAGTTAATATATTTAATTACAAATCTGCTTCATTTATAGTTAAAGAAAGCATTTATCCAGCCATTTGAAGAAGTAGAGCATCACTAGCAGCATAACTTACGTTTTTTTAATTGTCTTTTGAGATTCTTGGATATACTGTAGCATATAGCTTTTTTGGAATTTGTTGTTCAGATTTTATGTTATTGCATGTTAAGGGGAAAGCTTAAGTGAACTTAGAAATGCATTAAGACAATTGTATCCAAATGTAACATCTTTTTCTTAACAGCTGAGGAATATTCCTCCTTATGGATACCTATACCATAAACAGTTGCAATCACAGCTCCGACAGTGTGGGCAAGTAAAATCTATTGCCTATAGTGGATCAAAGTAAGTATGAAATACTTTTTAAGCATTCTGCCTTTATCTTCTCAGTTATGAATCCAGTAACCAATTTTCTTGTCAATGATGTACTTCAAAGTGAGAAAATCACTTCTCTCCTTAGAATTGGTGACTTCTGCTTAGTGTATTGGCTAGATGTAAAAAGGTGGTTTTGAAGTTTGCAACTAGCTGAGGCTGAGCCTTATGTTTTGTCTCTGCTGTTCTCTAACAGTGGACCTTAACTGCAGCTGATCTGCCTGTGTTTATTTCTAGCTTTTATACTGAATTCAGCTCATTTGTAAAGTCCAATGGCTTTTTTTTTAGCTAATCATCTGGCAAACTTTGGCCTATATCTGCCAAGTTGAGTTCATGTATCCCTTCTTATTCCTTTTCCCATCGTCAGTTCTTTTATTCACCTATGTTTTCACATCCTTTTTATTTGTGTTAAATTTGGCATGTGCTTCTAAGAATGTTAGAAAGTTTTCATGTAGTCATCAGGATAATCACATTTGTTTGTTGTTGGGGTGTTTGTTTGGTTTTCTGGGGGGTGTGTGTGTGAACAGGGTGTTTGTGGAGTTCTCCCGTAATCCAAAGGAGGCCCTTAAGGTTCTTCCCGAAGTTTACATGGCAATCAAGATGTTACAGCTGAAGATTCCTTTTGAGTTGGATGTTCATTATTCAGATGATATCAGAAAACAACTGCAGGGTGTGGCATCTTCAGGTTTGGAATCTCTAAGGTAATTGTATTATGTATGGAAAATGTTTCTTTGCAGTGAGGTTTGCTGATTCAGTGGGAATTCCCTTGGAAGCATCACCAAGGAAGATATGTTAGGTTCTAAAAACAGATGTAAACTTTGTGTAAGCAAGCTGTTTTCTCAGGAATAAAAATAACATGATTGTCTTAAATATATCTTTATAGCTGAAGGTGTTTTACTGTTTAAGAGAACTTCAAATACAGTTTTCTTCCCCCCCCACCCCAGTTTCTACTCCATCTACATGTGGATGAACACAGTAATTTCTGTTCATGCTAGAGACAAAATTGGGATTGCTAAAACCAAAATAAACAAGGAGTGGCATTTGGGGACAAAAAAGAAAGGGGGGAGATGGAACATAGCAGTAGAAACTGTGGGGAAATGTACTGATATAAGGTATAACAACGTAATAGAAAATACTGCTGAGGAGTGCAATGTAGTGCATCTCTGTGGTCCACACCTGCTTTTGCTGGGGCAATATGACATGTGGGTTTCATTGTTACTATTATCTCTGATTCTGAGCTTCAAGTCATACAGGTAACTTGATAAAATTGTAATCTGCCTAGCTCCTGATGGGACTGCAGCCATTTTGGTATTTTAAAATAAGAAATCTAAAATAGGAAAGCAGGAATGAACTGAGAAAATTAAAGTACAGGTGGATGTTTCACATCCCATTGATTGTACTTCATTTATAATAAAGTACTGTAGCAGCTTCACTGTCCCCAAAGCAGCACTTAAAATGTTTTTGAAAATCAGTTGTTGAGAAACTCAAGTTTCCTAGACTGAAAGACTTAATTATAGAGTTCTTAACTTTTGTCAAGTAAAGGGAGTATTTTATACATATATATAAATTTCTATATTAAAATTTGCTGTATTTATTTTTCTGTTGTTGTGTGTTCTGGTTTTAAAAAAATAAGTTTAGAAGGCATGCCACAGCAAAAAGCCTCACAATTTAACCTTAATTCTTTGTGTATTTAATAAACTGATGGCACAGTTGTGTCCTGGAGTGTATCTTCCTGTGCTTGATTATAATGCAATTCAGAGAGTTAATTCAGTAGTAATTTGGTTCTGTGTGGTCATTTAACATTCTAATTGAATTAATGTGTTCCTAAATAAAAGTCATTAAGTACATAATGTGCCCTAGGGACACCTTGGGAAGCAAATGAAAGCGAAAAAATTGATCTCTTGAGTTTTGTCTTGTGAGTGAAGTATTTAGCATCTTTATTCCATAAATGTTTTAGAGTAACTGTAGACTGTCAGAAGCAGACAGTGGAGCCCGTGGAAATCTCATTTGGTGCTTCAGAAATGTCAGAGATGATCCTAAGTCGTTTCTTGTCCATCAAGATAACAGAGGTAGGAATGTTCTACATGTGAAGTAGGTCACATCTAATAATTACTACCTAGATAGCTTAGTAAAGATTAGTATCTGACAAGCTTAAATAAAAATAAAATGGGTCCTGATAATGTTTTTAGCACAGAGATATCTTTACGAAGCGTGGAGAATATTAGTGGTCTAATTTTTAGTAGTTCTTTGTTAAACAGTGCTCACACGTTTGCACATGACAGAATTTGCTGGCAGTAACTGTTAGCTGCAAGTAGGCATAAACGTAAAGAGGATTAATGGAAAAGAGGTAAAATACTTGCGTAAACTACAGAAATGAGAATTTGTAGGTATTAGGGCCATTTACCTGGTTATTATTAACTGCCAGTTTCCTTCAGAAACTACATATGAGAAATGAGAGGAATTAATGGTAGTATATGCTCATTTGGAAAAATGCATAAAAGTGTATTAGAGGAAAATTGTATGCATACATAAATATTTCTGAAGTCTGAAGCTGAGAATTTTAAATCTTGTGTTAAGTCATCTTCTCAAGTTGAGTAATAGCAATATGTATTCTGTTAAAATAGAAATAAAAACATTCAAACCACTGAGCTAGGGTTGATTATAGGATCAAGTCTTAGAACAGCTCTTGATAGCAGTGGCATGTTTTGCAAGTATGGAAAAGTGTTTGTCTTCTGTTATGCAGCAAAGCCTCTTGGTTAAAAAGTGTTAATGAATTTGATCAGACCCATTGTAATCACTTAACTTATGCTACTTCTGTTTCAACATGTCAGCTTTAATGACTGTAAATAGAGATTGTTTTTTATCATAAGCATTTGATACAAGATCTGAAATGGTTATATGAGTTTAGTAAGCCATTTGAAAAGATGACTTATTTTATTCAGTTTGATTTAAATAGGTTGGCTAATCATAACAGTAACAAAGCTAATTTGCTGATAGATGTAGCTAGTTGGTATTCTGTCACTAAAGAAAAGTGCACCAATCTGTATACATCTTGTCTACCTTGTGTTTTCTGTATGTTAATTTGATTTAGAAAAATGGAAGCAGTCTTTGATTAATTTTCTGTATTTTAGTAATTATATCAGAATCTGTTCAGATGAAAAGTATATTGCAGTAGCAAAGAAAATAAACATTTTCAGATAACCTCTAATTATAAAACAAATGCTTCACTGCATTTTTGTAGCACGTGAACTGTGTGTGTCAGGAGTAGGAGTGTTTTCATGTATGCTGCTCAGATGTGGTTTGTATTTGATGTAGAATAAAATGAAGTTTATTGTCTAACTTTTATGCTTTCAGATAGTAGAAGTTGGACACTTCTGGGGTTACAGGATAGATGAAAAAAGTAGGACTGTATTCCAGGCTCTAACTGCTGAAATTAGCTATCAGAACCTGAGGGATTTATCAGAGCTTCCACGTCCAGATTCACTTTGTCTGGCACCGTTCACTTTTGTGGAAAACACAGGATACTACAGAGCTTGTGTTCTCTACGTTCATGGAGATTTTGCTGAGGTAATATGCTATGTCATATTGAATTGGTAGAATGTAATTGGGTTAACAATCTTGGAGCTTTGCTTTGCTTTTCTTTATACAAATCACTGGCCAGAGTAGATTAATTAGGTTTTTTTCCAGAACATGGGAGTTTTTAGTTATTGAATGAGAAGCTCTTGTTTGATATAGTAAAAGTTCTTGTGTGCTGGAGGAAAGCAAAAAAAAAATAGACTAAAACCTCCAGTAAATCTGAAAATGTGGCAAGGAATCCTTAGATAAAGTGGTGCGTTGCTGGCAGCAGCCTCATCACTTCCTCTTCATAAAAATATTGAGATCCATCTAAAAAGTAAGTTTCTTGCCCGCATTGCATCAGCAGTTTTCAGTCGCTCATGGCAAATTCAGCTAAGCATGTTCTGCCAGTGTTTCTTGCCCTGGTTTGCATCAATCTTCTTTTCTTCCTTCTACCTTCCAATTTCTCGTCTCTTTTCCCCCTGGCCTCCCTTTTGCTAATGGAAGCAAGCTGTGCTCTCTTATCTCCTGTGCTACAGTGACTTTCCTGGTCTCCATCTCACTACTTGATTTTGTTTTGACCTCAGTTTCCTGAAGCAGAATTATATATTCTCCCATACTTACAGCATTGCCTTTGCTTAGCAACAATGCATAATGCAACAATTCATCTTCCAACATGTTGTTTCTCCTGCATTCAAAATTATTTCACATGGCAAAGTGCCACATTAACCTTTTCGTAGCTTTCTTTGCATGGACCACCTCTTGTCATCTTACACTCAGGTCTGTCTCCTTGGTAATTTTCATAAAATTAGAATTTATTCATATTAATTTATACGTAGAATTTATAGGAGTGTTTATAGCAGAAATTGTTAAAATTTCAAAAGATATGATCTTTTACTTCATACAATTTGTTTTTTCCTTCTCTTGGTTTCATTCATTGTGATATTTTTTTTTTAACAGTGTTCATGCTGCTGAGTTCTGTATCAAGAAATTAATCAGAAAATTTTGGCTCTTTGTCCTGAGATCAATAATGGAAATTAGTGCCACAATTCAAGATTGATACTAATTTTTCAGGCCAATACTTTTCAGCAGTTTAAGGACAGATTTCCTTATTTTCATAAGATTGACCTTTACACAGCCCATTCCTCAGCTGAATTTTTATTTAACCTAGCTGAGTGTCACCACTCCACGGTTAATACTAAACATTGCCAGCTGTTATGGAAAACTAGTGAATAAGTGCTCATCACTTTCTTTTTGAATTTATAAACTGTCACTGGATGTGTGTTCTTCTTTGTTTATCTAAAAGCAGATGTTAGGTAGTAAATTAGGTAGTTAGGTATCACTCATTGTTAAGAGGGTACACACACACTGCTAAGAAGTAAGGTTTCATAGCTTTAATTGTGGGGAGAGAATTTAGAGCCTTTAGAGCCTTTCAGAGAAATTTGCCTTTCTTAGTTTTGGTAGATTATTTGCATTACAAGTGGGTGTTTAAGCCAAGGGATCAAATAAGAGACATGATAAAATTTGACCTATTCTCTTTTTGTATGACTTCATTTGCATGTTTTACAGACTTGGAATTTGCTTCCATGTGACTAGATACGGTTGTGGTGTGCTGTAATTATTAAACACTCAAGTTGTGGCTTTTCTTGTCACTAGAAGTAGCACTTTTAATGTTGTGGAACTCTTGATTCTTTTCCCAGGTTTTTTTTGTTGATTATGGCAATAGATCAGAAGTGCCTTTAAATAAATTAAAAGAGATTCCAAGCTGTCTTCAAGCGCTTCCTTTCCAGGTAGGGCTGATGATGCTTTTTGTTGCTGCTTACTAGATATTTTTGTGTCTGTCCTGGCAAACAGGAGTGTACTTCAAATCAGAATGCTTTTCAAAACAATAATTAAATAATACACATTTTGCTGATGCAAGAGCCTACAAATTACCTTCACTAATAGTTAGGTGTTTTCCTATCTGCAGATAGTTATCTCCAGAGCGGGAATTCTTGTGTAGAACTGAAATATGTTTTATTATAGAGAAACGTCAATTCAGCCTTGTGTTTTCAGGTCCCCTTCCTCTTGACAGGTTTAATTTTCTTTGGTTTTATTTTATAATTGATGCAAAAAAGTTAGAGGAAATAATTTTCACATGAAGCATCCTTTTTTTGGAAATGTATTTCTGCTTCAGGCCTAATCTTTTAATGACTGTCTAGGAAAAAAAAAGTTTTCTGTTGTAAATTCATTCAAAGGCATAATTACAGATAGTGACTGTGGAAGGGGGTTAAATGAGAACTTAATTTCTCTTGCCAGGGACAGAAGAGCTGCAGTGATCTTGCCAAATTTTCTGTTACCTTAGTTGAAAACAATTGTACACTGTGAAGTTTCTTCCAGAGAAGACATCTCTATGCTCCTAAGATTTCAATGTGAATAGTGAATTAATACCAAATTATTCTTTGCTCTGATTCTGTAGCAACTATTGTCTATATTGAAGTGATATGAGATGTCACGTGTAGCTGTGTTGTCAGTGATGAAATAGGAGCAATGCCAGTGGCTTTACAGCAATCCTGGGAATTAACATAAGCTGCCGCAATAATTATGAAGTAACTTATAGTTATTAATTCAAGCAGTTTGTTGAGGAAATGAGATACAGTTGTGCTGATTCTCTGGTCAGGCAGGTGTGTTCAGTGTCTTTTTTGCCTCTAGGCTTTAGAATTCAAGATCTGCAAGATGCGTCCATCTGCCCGGTCCATGGTGTGCGGGGATCGGTGGAGTTACGGCGCCAGCCAGAGGTTTGCCTCGCTGGTCAGTGGCTACACCCTGCTGGTGGAGGTGTACTCCGTGGTGCACGGGGTGCTGCACGTCGATCTCTTCCGCTACGCCAAGTGCAAAGACCTCGTGAATATTCGAGATGTGCTCATTGAGGAACGTTATGCTGAGCCAGCAGAGGAGTCATTTGAATCACAGGTATGTATTGACTAGGCTGCTTCTGCTGTCCTTACTCTTGGCTTGTTTCAGTTCAGTCTGAAGTGCTGAGGAGCTGAAGCCTTGACTAGTGGCTTGGGAGTCGGCAAGGTTAATACTTGGACAGGACAGTGTGTTTTTGTGTGTGTGCGTAATGCATTGCTGCTTTGAGACTCCCTTTTGGAAGAGGTTATACCCAGGAAATCATTTCATCAATTGAACTGTTCCAGTGTTACTCGGAAGTTTGAATTTATTATGAATTCTTCATACCTGTAGATGTTTCATAGTTTTAACTGTCTTCCTTTTCTATGTTTTTCATAATCTGAATGGTCATTGGAAAAAAAAAATTTGTATGTATTTTTTTTGTGTAAATTTTTTTAAAATTTTGTAAAACATAACTGTTAAGAGTTTTGACACTCTTCCACTATTGTGTAGCAAAGCCATGATTTGCTCCAGGAAGTACTTGTGGATGAAGTAAAGAAAGAAGAGAAAAAGCCTGTATCTTCAAGGCAGGAGGAAAAGCACCTCATTCAAAGATTGTTAGACTGTTTTTCTCACAATAAATCTGATGCGCCAACCCAAAAGGTAACTCGTGTGCTGTCTTTGGCCTGTCATTACATGACCCTTTTTCTCACAGTGTTAGAATGGAGATGAGGACTGAAAGTACCTGAAATAGCCAAGCAATATTTGGTGGCTTTCATAGGGCATTCTACTTTCTTTTGGCAGAAAGCCATAGTGTGACTACCTTCTCAGACTCGTCTGCTGCAGCTTTTAAGAGTTTTGAAGTGTTGCCTTAGAGCAAAGTTAACCTGCTCTTCTGACACATTCTAAGGCAGCACTTTAAGCCAGTGCAGAAGGAAGATAAAATTGCAAAACTGAACAGTGTTTCCATACATGGTAGTCTTCATTATATAAGCTACAGCAAAAAGCAAGTTTACAACCCGATCGATTTCTCAGAAAATTTAAACGTGGTTTTTACTGTGCACAGTGTTTCATTCTTCCTCAGCCTAGGGATTGGTCAGCAGCTGGGATAGGTGATACAGTGAATGCACAAGTAATTGATAGTAATGAAACACTGGATGCTTTTCCTCTGCCAGTCCCAGACACTGAATTCATTCCTACTTACATGTTTTTAGATACCTAGTCACTGCTAAGTTGGAATATAAAATATGAGAATGTGTCCTGTATTCTGATTACAAGTTAGGCCTCATCTACTTTCTCATTCTTTCCCCCTTTTCAGACCTGACAAAATTTAACCTTTGAAGCACGTAATCATGCTCAGTTTACCAACAGCAGTAATCCTGTTTAACTACTCACTTTGATAAGGAGAGATATTTTCAAGATTGAAGACCTGCTCATGTAAATGAAACCAACCTGATTTTAAGTAATCTGTAAAGTCTGAACTTGTGTTTTTTAAGCCAGAGGAAAGTCATAAATCCCCAGCACCTGTGAAAATGGATTATTTTTGTTTAGGTGTCTCAACAAGCAAAGTTTGCTTTACATGAGTACAATGAAAATGCTATTTATCAGTTTATCAAACCAGTGTTGCTCAGTACATACTGAAATGTGTTTTAGCTTTCATTTATAAAGAAGTTTAATTTGGAGAGATCTGGGTCCTGGCTAACTAGAATGTTATTTTTCTCTCCCTTTTTTTGAAGGTAACAGTTTTAGGGCCGTTCAGTCCTTATGAGCTGAAATGCTACGGTCTGACTAGGGTATCCCAGTTCAGGTATGAGAAGAATTAATGTGAAATATAATCATGTTCTTAGCTTCTATTTTCAATAAATGGGCAAAACTTGTCCTAACTACAGGTTTTTGCTGAATTTTTACTAATTGAAAAGGCTGAAGCAGTCAGGCCTGAATTGTATTCATGTTCACACTATTGCTATTTAAAATCTTATGAATAAGTTTATCAAGGATGCATTATTGTCTCACAGAGAGTTTATTTATTAACTATCATACAACTCTGCTAAATGGTATTCAGGTAACCTAAATAACAAGTAACAGCTATTTTGAATTTGCATTGTGAATTTAAAATCATTCTTTCATTTACATGTTTGTATGGGTTTTGGTTTTTTTAATGTTGAAAATACTTCTTATTTCTTCCCCAGAAATACTTTCGTATGTAAGGGCAGCATAAACTCCGTTATTGTCCACGATCCTGCAGAAGATCCCTTTCAGCAGTTGTTGGTTGCTGCTGATGTATCAGTAAATGCAGTTGGTAAGGCCTAATAAAAATGTTTGAATGGTTTTTCTAGACGTCTGTTTTTTGAGTGGTTCTGTTAGTAAATATGTCACTGTAGTTCCATGTTACATCTTATTGAGGTTTCACTTTCATTGGATGCTCCTTAAATTTGTTTTAATTTTCTTTTTCTTTTGGTGCCAGGATCTGTTGTGTTTTTAGGAGAAACATCTTTGATGCCTCCTATTCCTGGCCTGCTTGCGCTCCTCAGTATGCTGTTTGCTCCTGCAATAGAACTCAGGTATTCATGGATTTTAAAATGTCTTGGGTTTTTTATTTTTTTTTAGGAACCTCAGAAGTTTTTGACAGATTTTTTTTTTTTCCCCTTCCTGCTTTCAGCGTTTTATGTATTCTCTTCCTGGTATTTTTATGAGTTTTAGCATAGCATGTAGCTAAAATAACTTGGTCATGTACATGTGAGTTGGTGCTGCAGATTGTCTCCTTGTGATAAGGCAGTACAGTTCCTGACAGTCGTGCTGGATGCCTGGGAAAATGGAATGTAGAACTGGCTGTTTTAAATCTATGTGAGAAGAGGGAACTTCAGTAAGTTATGTAAAAAGCTGAGCTCTGGCAGTTGCATTACTGTTGTCTTTTCTTTACATTCTGGTATTTGTAGATTGTCATTTCAGCATAGTTAAGCTAGCTTTCCTTAATTTTGTTTATGTATGATTTTTTTGGTAATTTTTATGAGTATATGTGTTCATAACCAGGACTTTAGTTTTGTTTCATCACTGTATTTTAAAAACCAGTTATGACTAGATGTGAGTGCCTCAGTTGTTTTAGCTTTTTTAAGACATGTATCTTGCTTAGCATGGCTTAGATGAATTCATTTAAGTCTGTCTTCATAGGAGTTAGTTTCTTCATCTCTAGGTGAGACTGTTTTCTTTCCTTTTTGCATAGGGTTGATAAAACTGGAAAGTATTTTACTGGTGTTCTGTGTGGTTTGGGTTGGAGTCAGACTTCTGGGGCTTCACTGTTTCCAGAAAATGATATGGAGCTGACATTTGATGTGCATTTTGAAGTGGAAGACATAACAGAGGTAAAACTTGCATAAGAATGTTCACTACAGGAGGAATTCAGTAGAAGTACATCAGAACTTGTTAACACTCAGAATTAATGGAAAAGCTTGTTTGGACCTGTGGGTTTGGGGGTTTTGTTTGTTGGGTTTTCCTTTGATTTTGTTTGTTTGGATTTTTCTTAATATACTGCCTTTTTATAACCTTAGATTCTTATCAGGAGAAACAGTTGCCCACTCCTTGCACTTTGAACAAATAAAATGTTATAGAATGTTATACACTTTAAAAAAAATAAAAAAGCATCAGTTTTGCACTAATGAGATGTCAATACTTGTTAGTCTTGTTCGTAGGATCATTGTGGCTTCTACTGACAAGCCTGGCATTGCTGCTTTGCAGGCTTCGGTTTGATTTTACAGCTCTGATAAGTCATCTGTATCGAGCTGCTTCTCTCAGAGCGGATCAACCAAACAAACAATAAAGCCCCTGCATTGCTCATTACAGCCTTTTGCAACTCACAGAGTGAGATCTGTCAGGGGGAAACGTGTGTGGGCCAGTGGCTGTGTTTGACATGTGTATCAGATTTGATGTGAGCCTTAGACAGTGAAGGACCTCACATGCCCTGGTCTGCTCTGTGTACAGAGCAGGTGGGTGAGGGGGGGGATGACCAGGGGTTTCTAGAGGTTTTTTAAGGACACAGTGGACGTCCTGGTGCACATACCTGTGAACTGTTGTTTTCTGAAAGCACTGACTTGGTGTGATGTCTGTATTCATGATGCTCTAGCCAGAATGGTAACACCAAGCTGTTGTATGCTTGAAAGCTATGGACAGAGACAGAAAATTCTTAAAACTTCTACAGAAGGAATTCTGTGTCGAAAAAAGTCCAGGCAAGTGGTAGCCTCCATGTTTTATGGCACCTCTGAGTAACCTTGATGGCTGTGATACTAACTGGCTGAGCTATGAACATCTTTGACCAGCAGAGATGCAACTGGAGGAAGAACTGTTGCTGAAGCTTCAGATGTTTTTGCTTATGCAGATAATGTTCCATTTGAGGTTGGGTGGTATGGGTGATGCCCACCTTCATGGCAGTGTAGTACAATACAGACCTAGTGCTGGTTTTGAGTACTTTGTATTCTGTCTCTGGTCTTTTACAGATAAACAACCTACGGACAGCCATTAATAAGCTGCTCTGTGAAAGTGCAGTGCATTCTGGACAAGAGCAAATGAGACAGCTGCAGGAAAACATTCGTCAGAAGCTTCTATGGTAATAATTTTATAGAAATAGGACCTTCTGTTTTGCAGTCTCAGCAAAACCAAGATGAATGATTGCTTGAAGCATAGCTTAGATTAGGCTTTGGAAAAATAATGTGTTCTCATTTAATGATGTGTTTCATTTACTTTGTTTATTTATAAAGCAGTATACTAAATAACTTTAGACTTCTTGTGGAAGCACTGGTTCTTCAAGGAAGCCCAATCACTTAAGAGTCATAAAACCTAGACTGTGAAACCTGTTCTGCAGGATACCAGTTCTTATGTATCTTTTTTTTTGCAACCAGGACAAAGCTAATGAAGTCCTATGGCATTAGAGTGCAGAAAGATTTAGAAATCTTTCTCCCTGTATATTAAATTTGAATCATATGTGCTGCCTTTCCTCTCTGAGCAGACCTGTGCAGGATGGGTGTTGGCCAAGTTAATTGGAAGTCTCAGGCTAATTTAGGAATTGAAATAAGGCCACCTGCCTTTTTTCACAGCAAACTTCCCTGTTTCCTGTGGGTGAAGCAGTGGTTCTGAAAAGAGTATTGTGAGGCAGTACAGCCAACCTTGAGAATTTTTTTCAGCTTGTAGTTTGGTGGAAGTAGTGCAGTGAACTATCCCTGCAACAGCTGCTTCTAATGCCTGCCACTGCTGAGCATAGTGTGTAAAATCTTCCTTTGTTTGTACACACAGTGTGCATTTCAGTGCTGTCTGTATCATCAGGACAGTTTTCTCATCCTGACCTGGCTCTCTACTAAACCAGTGTTAAGAGCAGCTCTGGTTTAGGCATGAATTCAGAGTTTTGTTATGGACTCTAGCCTCATCTCTAGGAAATAGGACCTTTTTTGCTGATAGAGCTTTTCTGAAGTAACTGTATGATGCCAGAGTGAGTCAGTTGTTCATGTTGATAAAGATCAGAAGTTATTAAGCTTAGCTGCTCTTACCCAGGGTTATCAAAATTATTATCAGAACAGCTGTTTATGCTGATTTTTCAGGTGTTTGGTTTTGGATGTACCTGCTTGGTTGATTGATTTTTTTTTAAATTTATTTTTTTATTATTATTTTTGTGTGTATGTGTGTCTTATCTGTGAAAAAAAGTGATTACATTACTTTAAGTTTAAAGCAAGTACCCATACTTCCTGTTTCCAAAACTCAAAATTCAGGTGCATTGCATAATAGATTAACAAGTGCAGGGTCAGCCTTACCTTTTGAAGCCCTGGAAACTAAATTAAAAGAGCATAAACAATAGAGAAGTCAGGGAATGTGGGCCCGCAGAAAGCAGCAAAGCCACAAACCCTCTCTGGAGGTGACTGTGACAGTAACAGCTCATGCTTGGTCATCAACATTTACATGTGAAATTCAAGGCACTGAAATGTCACTGCTATTTCTTCAGACATGTGAACATTTGCTACTGTTTCAGCACCTATTTGGGACTGATTGTACAGACACCTCCAGCCAGCTGGGAGGGGAAGGGGCAGCCTGTGCAGCTCCTTGGCTCAGGAACTCAGCATTGACATGTCCCCCAGCTCAGCCAGCACCAACTGCCTGGTCATTCTCATCAGCCTGCTGGGCATTTTTTTTTTTTTTTTTTTTTTTTAATTCTGGATTTTATACCTTTCTGCAGTAGCCTTTTCTCTCTTTTGTTCTTTTACTGGTTGTCTTCCAACAGTCCTACAGCTAGTTTTATGTAAAATTTTATTTTTATATGTTTATATTGGAAGGAATAAACAGTCTGATTATTGTTATGATTTCTTCTTTTACCTTGTGAAAAATCTTTCTTGATCTTGAATATTTTTTTCCTAATTGTACTTTTTAAGTATTGGGTGAAGAAACTAACATTTATTAATAAGAACACATAGAAATTTAGCTTGAACAGTCTCCCATAACTTTTTTCATTTTTCAAAAGCTAATTGTATTTACAACATGTCATCACTACTTAAGACTAAAATCAGTGTTTGAAAAACACATCTAGACAGAATTAATTAATGTCTACTACTGTTGTCCTTTGTACAGCTTGAGGAAATAACTGGAGCAGACAGACAATCTATAGTAATTGAGTTGTCATGCAAAACAAAATACCCTAAAAATAGCTGTATTATGCATTCTAGTGAGTAAACATACATAAAACTCACTGAATAAATCATACTTGCAAATTCCCAGACTTCGTAATGAGGAAAAATCTCATTATTTTCTTTAGAGGAAAATACATTCTGATACACTTAATGTCTCTGAAAACTTGTATTTTGACTTCTTACATTAGAGGGGCAAAGTACAGAGAAGTGAACAAATCAGACTAGATTAACAAGGATATTTAAGATTCCCTCAGCACACACACCTTGTAAATACTTGGTTCTATCTAGTATAAAAAAATCCTTTCTCTTCATAATTGAATACAAGTGTGTTTCTCAAGGCTGTTTTTATGTAATTTCAGTTTAATCTGCAAACCAAGGCCTCAAGATAAAACTGTTCATACATGGTGTGGGGAGCCGTATGAGTGGAATCAGGTAAGGGTACAAAGGCACTTTTTAAGATTTCTTTTTTCTTGAGAAGTTAAACTACCCCAGTACAGTTAAGAGTGTTAAAAGGGAGAATTTCCTTTAGAAAGGTGTCATTTTTTGGTTATTGAATTTGAAAATAGTGAAGGCACTGTAGGGTCACATTTAAAGCATGAGAACTTTAGTGTATACATCAGTCTTTATTGATACCCTATTTTTGTGGAGTCTATTTATTGGGTGGTTTGGCTTTTAATTTTGTGTATATAAATACTTAGTTTCTTCAAGCAGAACTCTCCATGGGTTTTAAGTTGAGAGGTTGTAAAGGCAACTCTACACTGATTGGAGTGCAGGAGTAAGACTGCTACACACACCTTCCTATGCCTTTCCCACTGAGGGGTGTAAAGGAGAGGCTTGGGTCCCTCCTCTTGAAAAGAGGGACAATAGAGAATGAGCACCAAGGACATTTGTTTATAGAAGGCATTTTTTAGGGTGTGTTGTGATATACTGCCTTAGGCCAAAGTGTTTCTATTTTTGTATTTCAAATTCAGTTATCCTTGGTGTTATGAAGATTTTATTTTTACAGTTTTATTGGTGTTTAGCTTTTGTAACAAGCTAAAATACAGGCCTTGGATCAGGATTTTCCCCACTGCGTCTGAGGGATCTCAGGACATGTTTTAGATCATCACATAAAATGCTGCCTGTAATGCTTTTGGAATTGGTTATGAAATAGTATTCTGGGGAAACCATGAGAGACAGGATTTTGTAGTGCTGGCTCTTTTGTTGGGATGTGTGGCAAGGAACTGAAATTCCTGTATGATTTGAAACTCAAAACTCTTCAAGACTTTTTCATGACTATATTATATAGGAAAAAATTACTAGGAATGTATTCTGACTTCCATCTTGCTTCTTTTGGTTAGGTGGATTCTCAGCGTATTATTGATGAGTCTGAAAAGCAGCATGAAACAGGAAATGGTGTTTATCAGCTCCACAAGCTTGCTTTGTTGAATGATTAAGTATTTCTAGACGCCTTTCAGAGGATGAGGTATTACAGCTAGTCCAAAAATTGCTTCTGTCTGTTTTGCAAGACTGTTCCTTAAGATTAATATAAGTGTACCAAAATACAGTTTAGAATGCATTTGTGTGTTTTTGAAAAAGTTAAGGTTTGCTGGCCCAGAGCAGAAAAGTTTATTCTTAAAACAAACTAATGCAAAGCAGGATAAAATTTTCATTTTAATAATATTTTTGAGCAGGTTTATCATAAGGTTCATGGAAGATGAAGCAAAGTCTAGGTTTAGTTGTTAATTTTCTGTCTTAAGAGCTCATAAATCAAGGGGCATGACTTTTTTCCCCCCTTTAACTGCAAGTTGCATTTTCCTGTTTTCGTTGTCATTAGTTTTTCAAAAAAATATACAGCCAAGGGGCTTGGGGTTTTCCTTCAGCAAAACCTAGAAATCAGAGGAAACTGATGATCTAGATTATGTTCTGATCCAAACAATAACTTGATATATTTGATACAATTTTTTTCATTAACTCTTCATACAGCAAAACATAACCTGATTTATTTTTCTGTATGGCAGAAGAATGCTTTTGAATTACTGATTCATGGCACCTTGTTTCATCCTTTCCTCCTACTCTTACCTGCAAGATCTTTAGCTCTAAAAATGAGGTCAGTGGTTTCAGAATAAAATGCAGAAGTGAAATAAAATGTTTTTGTCTCTTCTGTTGTGCAGTCATGCTTAATAAAAGCTAAATGTAGTTATTAATGGTATGTGATTGCATTCATGAAATACATGAATACAAAAACAGTATATGGAAAAGTATTCATCTTCACTGTTTGAAGATCACGTAATGTCCAGTCATCCTCTGAAGGACTGGGAGACTAAGTGGTCACCACAAAGAAGTGGCAGATTTGGGGAAAATAAGGGGATGCTTAAACTAAAAATTATTTTAACCTGTACTTGAACAGAGGTATGACTGTATAACAGGCAATTTTAGTGTTTTATTAAAGCATTATTCCCTTAGACCCATTTTACTGATCCTTGGGAATTATAAAAGTAATACTTAGGGAGACAGGTCTGACAGAAAAACTGCATCTCAAGCAGCTTAGACAAGAGGATTTTTCAGATGAGTGTTGTAACACCAATTGAGTATTGCTGTTAAACATCTTTGGGGGAAAATGCAACAGGTAGGACTTCAAATCTTTGCTTTACCTATTAATGATGGGAGTTTCTGCTGGAAAACGAAACTTTGCAGTACAAAATGGCATTATACAAATAATGGAACTTACTCCACATAAGCAACACTGAAATTTTAATTTTTTTTGTATTTTTAAAACTGTTTCTCCTGTGTGTGGGTCTGTCTCGTGTGCATGTGCTGCCACCAGGCGGGGCCTGTTGTGCTGCTGCTGCCTCTGATGGCTCCTGTCATCACACAGCTGAAAGGTTTCCATATGGTGAGAGGAGTGGATAATGCCAACTCCCACCCCAGTCCATAACCCATAACTGGCCCTTGGTCAGTTTAGAAATGAGAACTGTGTATTGAGAACTCACAGGAGCTCCAAGTTCTGTCCTGGGTACATAAATCCCCTGCAGATGTGATATGTGACAGAAGACTCTTGAAGGAAATCACATCTCCCAGCAAGACTGAGTTGTATTTATTGCCAGGTGACTATATGGTGCTAACATTTAAAAAAACAGCTGTTGTATATCATTCTTTGACTTAGGTTTCAACAGTACTGCAAAGTCACTTAAACAAGGTAAGCAGCTTCAGGATTTCCCCCTTCAAGGTTAATAGTAGTATGCTGCACTGGAGAAAGAAGCATTGGAAAATAGCAGTGTGTCTATGGCTATCAACATGATCCCAGTCAGCCTGGTGCCTTTTGGGGGCTACTTCCATAAGAAAAAGGGCCATGACTGCTTGTCAGGATTCCTTTTATCTCCAGATGTTCATCAATATTGAGAAGTGTGAGATTTCACTTACTAGAATTTATTAGTGATGATCTGTATTTATGTACTTCTTCATCACTGAGCCCAGTGTAAAAAATATTGAGTCTATAGCTGGTCATATTAATGCTCTTACTGAATTGATAGGTGTTTCTGGAGTCTGAAACAATATGCATTAACTATCATTCATAATTCCCCCCACAGCTACAATGAAATCTGATAGCAGTTTTAAATCAAAAGGAGGTTTTTTTGCCATTGCATGTAATTAATTTTGGAATTTACTGCCACAGGCTGTGCTAGACATCAAATATATGAACAAACAGATGAATTAGAGCTTCAGGGAAGGCAAATCCTTCAATAACTTAAAATTGAGGACTTGAACAGCCTACCTGCTGAGTTCCAGGGACAGAAAATATACTGAAAGAATGCCTAATTTTATCCAGTTTATGGTATCTGGTTCATGTAATAGTATCAGAATGACCTTTTCTGCTCTTTAAATTCTGATGTATTTCATTAGTATTTATGAAGGTGACGGAGTCTCTGTAACTGCTGAATGAGCTTAGGTCTGCTTTAAACAATTCTGAGTCCAGAACACTGAACAGCAGAAGCAGCAACAGGAGCAAGCTGGCAGAAAAACTGTTCCTTCTTTTCTTCTGCCTGCTGCTGGTAGAATAATTCTGCTTTAAGCAAGATAAATCATGCACACATACCAAGGTAGGAGGGAATCTTACATACCTGGGAGGGGATTTTGGGAGCTGGAATGGTTTTGGTTGTGCAGTGGGTAGATGGTGGCAGAAGATAAAGTCTGAACAGGGAAGAATATTGAAGGCAGGGAAATGATGAAAAAGAAAGCAGCAAGGAGGTGTCACCTCTGTCCTGAGCTGGTAGTTGAAGAAGGGGAATGGCAGAGGACGGTCAGATTTGGGCAGAGACTGACCATGTAAGCTAAGCTTGAAGGCTCTGCTTAGGAGCTTGTGCATCTTTAAGGGCCACCCATAAAGCATTTTGGAAGAGGCTGGTAGGGGAGCTGGGGAACAGAAATGGATCAGCTGTGGGTCTCAGGAGAGAGACACTGTTCAAAGGCAGGTGCTGCCTGGAATGCCCAGACTCCTTCCCAGGTCCAGCCTCTGTCTTTCCTTGTTTTCAAAGGTGACCTACAACATAGGTGTATGTGAGCTGTGGCAGCTGACACCCTGAGTGCACAGAGGTTGCCAGAAGGTGAGGAAAATGTCACCTCTGGCTCTCAGTGGTCTTGATATTGCTGGTGAGCACTCGCTCTGTTCTTTCAGTAGAATCATATTGTGACGATGAACACGCACAGTGGAAAGGGCAAAGGATGGAAGCACAGGTAGGAGTTTCACAGTTCCTTCCCCCAAAAGTTGTGTTTGTAGGGGTAAGAGTGGTTTGAATGACCCCAACAGATTGCAGCTGAGCCCGTGGGCACTTGCACAAAGGCACTGCACTCTCTGCAGGGAGTGTGAGTGGGGAAATTAGGGTGGGGGTGGATGCCAATGTGAGGTCATCTACTTCCAGAGAAAACAGGGCTGTCCTTTTTCAGCTGTACAGGATTCAGGGAGGGACAGGTGAGTGCATGTATGTCCTGTAGAGCTGTTAATCTTTCCTAGCTGGTGTGCTGCTGTAGGCACTTCAGCTACCTCTTCCTAAAGCTTGCCCACGGGTTTTAAAAGGGTTTTTGTTGGCCGAGCAGACAAAGGGAGAGTTGACAGTTACCAGGAAAAGGAAGGCCGGAAGTGGAATTTGAATAATGAAGGGATGGAGGCTTTGCCCTTGGGTGACTTTATGGAGCACAGGTAGTGCAGTCACAAGAGGCTCTGCCTTGCTTAAGCCTTGGTCAGGTGTCTCAGGTTTATTTACACTGACCACCTCCCTTCTGCCTAACTCTTGATGTGCCCAGAATGAGAACTGGAGGAGACAAAGGGCTATTGAGTCACACAAATGGTGGACCAAGTGAACAGAATTGCCTTGGAGAAACCATAGAACATCTGTAGTTTGCTGACTAAAGGTGAGACTTTTCTCTAAAAGAGATTTGTGGATTTTGTGTAATCTCGGGAAAGAAAAACCCTGTTTTGTGTAATCAATAGTGAGATTTTTCAGTCTCCTCCTCCCAGTTCATGGAATGAGAAGTAGTTAGCCTTCACTGAAATGCAGATGGGGAAGCATCTCTGGGTAAATTCAGAACTGTAACTCTGGAGTTACCTGGGTTGGTCCTTGAGACTGCTGTTCCCCTCTATCTTTCACCCAAAACCAGCATTCCATGCTTTGGATTTGTGCACTGCCACATTGCTTACAAGAGGTTAAATTTTGATGCTAGTCTACATACAAATGCCAGAAAAAGGCCATGTGAATTAGGATAAATTACAGAATCATGGTTTAAACCAGGATACGGGTGTTGATGTCGACTGTGACAACAGTTACACTGATCCTGGAAAATCATTAGCAGATTTTTCCAGGGGCAGAGTAACAGGGAGGTTTGCAATGGGTTTGTCTGCCTTAGCCTTTAAAAAGGGATAGACATGAACAGAAAAATAAAAAGCCCCATCATCGATGTATAGTTTGATTTGGAGTTCCCTTTCTGTAAAAAAAAAAAAAAAAACAAACCTGGAAAAAAGCAGATGAAACTCGGAAGTGGTTAATAAATGAAAGAAACCTGAGTCAGAGATACACCTTGCTCTTTCCTCAGATATCTATTAATCTTCCACAGGAGTGTTGAGGGAAGAGGCAGCGCTGCCTCTGAGCTTATATGGTGAATCTGTAGGAAAATAGATTGCTCTTTTTTCAGTCCCTGAGCACAGCCACATGGGTAGGTGTTTTTGTCATCACTGTCTGATGCTCCTATATTTAGCTTTCACTCAAGCTCCAGGCATGTCTGTCTAGTCTGGCAGAAGCTGTGACTTTGATCCCCTGGGGAAACAGAGGGTATTGTGGTTGCTCCCTTTGCTTAGGGAGCTCTTCTGTCCTTCAGGATAAGGATAGGACCTTCTCAGAGGTCCCCCCTTTACAGGGGGGGGTGACTTTAGGTCCCCTTGCTGGGGAAGTCCTGGCAGCTCTTGGCTGTTTCTTGAGCCAGTGGGGCGTCCTGGGGTGTTTTCCAAGGGTGCAGAGAGCTGAGCTTGGGTGCTGGTGCTCACTGCAGTGCTTTCAGTCGAAGTGGTGAGCAGGGCAGGAGTGAACTGCACACACCATGTGGCCTGCTGGTGAGTTATGCCCTTCACTCCTTCACCCAGGTAAGTCCCTCCCTCACCCTGGGGACAGAGAAGTGGGATTGCCACTCAGTTCAGGGAGAAAAGGAGGTAAACAGGATGCTTGAAATGCTGGTATTAATTTCCTCTTGCCCTCTTGAAAGTACAGAAGTGGCTTTTTCCTCCAAAAAACTGCAATCAAAACTTTTTCACTCATGGTTAGATGAGTTCATATCTTTCATGCAATGCTAATGAAACTTGTCTCTGTGCCAGTCAGAACGATGACCCCCAGGTGCTCCACAAACACACCACTGAGGGTTTTCTTTT
The DNA here is from genome assembly GCA_013396655.1 of Campylorhamphus procurvoides. Lineage (NCBI taxonomy): Eukaryota > Metazoa > Chordata > Aves > Passeriformes > Dendrocolaptidae > Campylorhamphus > Campylorhamphus procurvoides. Next base: position 1,294,000 of record WBMV01001117.1, on the reverse strand, counting down.
CCCCTCCTGTATTTGTTCTTCATTTACTCCATGTAGGGATTTTAAATATTTCAGTTCTCTTATTTTGTTTTCCTCCTAAACAGAGAATAAGACACCCAGGGGTACCTTTCTCCCTGGATACCTATGTTTGAAAAAGGAACAGTACAGCTGTTGGCAATATTTCAACATTTACAAAGCTCTTTTTTCTCTTTTGGTTTGTTAGTAGCAAAAATCTAGAGTGCGTAATCAGGAAATGAACAGCACAGAGGATGCATATGTATCTCTGGGGCTTTCTTGGTCTATCTTTAATTAGGACAGAAAGGCCATATTTAAAAGACAGGAAAATAGATAAGATTTTATTAAAATTCTTTATACAGACAGTATCTTCCACAGCACATATTTCCAGAGATCACAGAACTTTGCTGCAGGGAGTTCCTCTGCTTTCTCTAGTTTAAGATGTTAGTTCTGTCTTGGGACTACTTTTAGTTGGTCTCAGCAGCACTTGTGCAAACAGCCTCCTCCTGCCCAATGGCCAGGTAAGTTGGGAATTGAATAGACACACTTTACGATAGATAATTTTACATGTTCTCTAAGGAATAGATACTGCTTGGATTTTATTTATGAAGGAGGAGGAGGTAGAAAATACACTGGGAAAAACACTATGTGGTTGCTGTTGATAGCAAGTCCTAGAATTAGCATAGTTACTGAAGCTAATACATTAGTAGAGACCTTCCATAGGATGTCAGGGCTGCAGGATGAGGACTCTATACAGGGAAGCGCAGTCTGAGCCTAGGGAGCTTCCAGAGGAGGCAAGAGTGCTTCTGGAAGGAAGATTTCACACTTCATAAATAGATTCTTTCAGCTGAAGGATAAGAATGGCAGCAAAATGATCCATCTAGAGATGGATCTTTAGTAACACTGTGTTGTGAACCTTTGTACCACAATCTGGAATCTGGATAGTAAGGACTTCTTTGCATACTTCCTCTGTGCATATGTGCAAGAAAGCATTCCCCGATGATGCTATGATTTGTATTTTCACATTAAAATGTAAATTTTTTTCATTTTACTGCTGGCATATTTCATGTTACTGTTTTTCAGTTTGTTTGAACTGAGACAGTTCTTAATTTTTCTGCTATAACAATTTGGTCTCATGTGATTGCTTGGCAACTATAAATCCAGTTATATTAGATAATCTAGCAACTCCTGTATTTATCTCATGCTAAGTACTGATGTATAGTCAAATTTAACTGTCTACCTTTTGATAAAAGCTTTCCAGTTGAGTATCAGTCCAATAACTAGTTTTAGTATAATGTGAAGTAAATGAAAAAAGCTACCACAAACTGTTCTGGAACATAGGAACATTATAACTTAGGGCCACATTATCTGCTGTAAGAAGCAGTTAAATTACTGTAGTACACAATAACACTTTTTTATTGTATAATTTTGTTCATTATAGTGTCTCTAAACACAAGAAGGATGATCTGTGCAATCCCAGAATATGCATCACTGCTTTATCCATGTAATGTGACACTAGAAGACTTGGCCAAAATAGTCGTGTGTCCTGATGTACTGGATATGGTCCTCAGTTCTTGTTTTCTTTTATTTAGTATTGGGGGTTAAAAGGCAATATCTTTTGTGTTTTATCTTTTTGTGGATTAGTGATTTGGGGGATTGAAATAAAGAGGACTAGCTACTGTGTCAGTAGCTAGTAAAATATCAATTAGTAAAAACAGATTGCTTTCCAACTAGAAACACACACTACTGATGGCTGTAGTGAGCACCCTAATAATTGCAGCTGAACATAATCTTCAACAGCTCCAGCCATTCTGGGACCCAGCTGGTTTTTAAAGTACAATACATGTCAGGCCTCCATGAAGAGCAGGTCAGTCCTTTCCAACTCTGGACAAAATAAGGAATTATGAACTCCCACAGAATGCCTGGCTGCACATTTAAGCCCATCCCTGATGATGTGTAAGGTTCTGACACTGCTGGACACTAAGCAGCTCAGAATCCAGTTTGTGTTATTTAGCACATGCATGATTTCTGTCTCCCTCACTAAATTTTTCAGTAGTTCTTACTCCTCAGAAAGGTAGGAGGGAACTTGGATTTAACAATGCTGCTTTTATTGCACTTCTTAGGGTGGATCTTATTCTCTTGGATACAGCAAAGAAGCCACATTTGACAATGCACCCCTCCTGTTTCAGAGAATTTGAGGTACAATAAGGTTGAAAAATTTCTTGCCAAACAAACAAGGTCTTAGAGCAACAAAGCAATTTCATGTCTCCTGGCTCCCAGTTAGTACCACCTTGATGTGATGACTGTCATTTTGTTCTAATAATTGTTATTGTAACTTAAGCTCAGCCAGTACATTGAGTTATTTATGTTGGCATTTTGACTGCATTTGAACAGAATGCAGAATTGATGAGCTAAGAAACTCGTGAGCCAGCATAATGAGCACTACCTGGGGAAAAATAAAATGTCTGATTAAGACAGCTATGAACAGAAGAAAAGGAACACTGCCTCTTGGAGAGTTCCTTGGAAATGCTTTCCCTAGAGCAGGAAGAACATCTGCAAGGTGAGATCACTGTGCCTGAGGGCACAGCAGACAGGGATTTTTGGAGATGATGGGACTCAGTGAAGCCTGAGCTGGGCAGGCTGCAGAACTAAGGAAACAAGCTACAGGATACAGCATTGTTTTTGTGCCACAAGTACTCCACATGGAAGAGTTTTGACCTCATCAGTACACAGGTTTCTGCCCTTTGCCTTCACCTCCTGCTGAAAAGCTGGGGTATGCATCACAGCAAACTCGTGTCCTTGGTGGGGCTGATCACAGCTCGTGCATTATTAACTCACCTTGGCATTTGTTCCCTTTTCCTATCTGTAAAACCTTAAAAAACATCAATAGTTTATCTTGCCTGCAGCCTCTGTGAGGCCTGGGACCTGTGCTACACTCTGGTGTTTGTGTACCCTGCCTTCCTTCTTCCAATGGTGTTTTTGTTCTTAATGCCAAGTCACTGCTCTTACTTTGCCTAAGGCTGTATTCAGCCTGCCCTTGCCAGTGCCTACAGCCTGTTGCCAGACTGTGCTGAGCACCAGGTGCAGGATCTGTTGCCAGCTCATCCCAGAGGTGAAGGAGAGGTAACTGCGGAAATTCCTCCTCACTGAGTCACTTCACTGTTTCTCTTGACTTGCCGTGTCTGGATTGGCATGTTTTGTGCCATTGGTGGTTTTTCTTGAGCTACAGTGCCAAGGCTGAGACAGGATAGTTTCTTGGTCAAATGGTCACTGACTTTCCCAGTGCTTTTGCCAACACAGCCAGCTTTGTTTTTTAGATGGATTTCTGTGTTCTCAAGAGCGGTGATCAGTGCTGTGCAGAGCACAACACTTCTGCTTTCTGGCAGAACCAAAAAAAGGCAAGAATTAATCTGAAGCCTGAAAAAACTCAGGGGTATGCAGCCTCTCTTGCAGAGCAGTCCACCTACTGGTGCTGCTACTCTTTAATGTCATATCAGAATTTGTCTTAGCACTTGCTCTGGTGTTTTAGCAACTGTTTTTATGAGGCTTGACACCTGGCAAACATGCAATTCCAGTGGATTCACCACCTTTTTGGCACTGTCATCATAGTGGGTTCTTCACTCTTGACAGAAAAGTTTTGGTCCCATCCACCCCTCAAAGAAAGGGGGGTTAAACTTGCACAGCCCAGTACGTAGCCCCACAACATCTACTTCCCATCCTTGTGTCCCTTGTCACTGTAATCCGTGAATCATGGGGCTGCAGGCTGAGAAGAAGTGATGGCACAGCATGAACTCCAACCTGGGTATTCTCTGTCAGCAGATCAGAGAAAAAAAACCCCAACAAACAAAAATGTATTTTTTAGCTCATGGTCAACCACTGGTGAATGCTGGCTGTGTACCATGCCTCTCAGAAAATTCTGGTTACTATTAAATTATTAACAACTAATGATTAAGCTAATTAGTTAAAACTAAATTCCTCTCTTCTAGATAACTGAATTCAGTAAGAGGCTGAATCTAACCTCTGAGGTATGTTAATTGACATGTAATTGTCCACAAAGGAAAAAAAAATAGACAAGCTAATAACTTAGTTGAGTGTTTCAAGTAGAGTGTTGCTTGGGGTTTTTTCCAGTAGAAAGACATAGTATCTTGAATAGAGAATTTTGATAAGACAATCTCCTGAGGATTTCATTCAGGCTGTGAAGTGTTAGGGTATATAAGAGGGAATTGGATTCAGCTAGGACCTGCCAGAGGTTTAATGTACCTGCTGTCAGATCCTGTAAGGGCTGAGAGCTCTAAGTGGGCTGGCACAGCATGTGAAATTATACATTGAATGAGATTAGCTATTGTGGTTACTGTTTCTGTAATATCTTTTGTTTCTGATCAATTACAGTTTCTTTAAGGATCTACTAGTTTGGTTGGGTTTTTATTTCCCTGTGTGGAACTCCAAGAGCTTTCTGTTGACTCATTGGCGTAGCCTGTCCAGGTCCCTCTGAATGGTGGCACAACTATCTGATGTACCAAGCACTCCTCTGGGTTTTGTGTTGTCTGCCACTGGTGCTCTGTCCCATCATCAAGATCATTAATGACTGTGGCAGCTCAGCCAATTTTCAGCCCACCTCACTGCCCACTTACTTAACACACACATGACCAGTTTGTCTATTGGGATATTATGGGGATCAGTGTCAAAAGCCATAGTGAAGTCAATACAAACAGCCTTCACTGCTCTGCCCTCATCTCTGAGCCAGTCACCTACTCAGAGAAGGCTGTCAGGTTGATTAAGTGTGACAAATCTGTGGTGACTGCCCCACACTGCCTATTTGACCTTCGTATGTCTGAAATAGCTTCCAGGTTTATTTGCTCTGCCACTTTTCCTGGGACTGAGGTGAGGCTGACCAGCCTCTAGTTACCCATCTCCTCTTCCTCCTTGCCCTTCTTGAAGGTAGAAGTGATGTTTCCTTTCTTCCACTCCTCAGGAACCTTCCCCTGATTTCTCTGAAGATTATCAAATGTCATCAGCTGGTTCTCTTGGCACTTGTGGGTGCAGCCCATCAGGTCCCAGGGACTGGTTTATTTAAATATTCCCTAACCTGATCCTTCTCCAGTGACAATAAGTCTTTCTTGGCCTGCATCTCCCTATGTCCTCAAGTGCCTGGGATTCCTAAATGTAAATGCTACCACTAAAGACTGAGGCAAAGGTGGCATTGTCACTTTTTTATATGTCCTTTGTCACCAGTGGGCCCACCTTTTCCATGCTTATCGACTTGTAGAAACCTTTCTTGTTAAACCTTCCTATCCCTGTAAACTGAATTCCAAGTTGGGCTTTGCCTTTGATAACATCCCTGCGCACTCCGACAGTATCTCTACATTCCTCCTGTGTCACCTGTCCCTTCTTTCACCTCTTGAACACTTTCTTTTTATGCTTTTCTCTGGTCTGGAGTTTCTTGTGCATCCCTGCAGGCCTGCTTCTGCCTGTGCTTGATTTCCTCCTCAATGGAATGGACTGCTCTTGAGCTCACAGGGTGTGATCCTTGAAAATGGGTCAAGAACATAGAGACTTCTTAAGAGCTTCATTATTTTTGATGGATGATTTAGCTAGGCCATTACATCAACTTTTTTTTTGCCAGCTTGCTCCTGTTGCTGCTTCTGCTGTTCAGTGTTCTGGACTCTGAATTGTTTAAAGCAGGCCTAAGCTCATTCAGCAGTTATGGAGAGTCCATCACCTTCACAAATACTAGTGAAATACATCAGAATTTAAAGAATATAAAATGTCTCTATGATAGCAGACACCACAAATTGGAGAATGCACTGACAGCATTAAACACAAAACAGGTCTGGAACGCTGTGTTATGGACAGACCACCACAAATTTACATACATTCAGGAGCACATCTTGAGACCTTTTGGACCATTAAGCTGCCTCAGTCCTTGACAGGCACTTAATTGCTTGGGCCATCAGCCCTTCTCATTTGTAAAATCCCCCTTCCCTCATTACAAGCACCCATCTCTCAGGTGAGGGATAACAGGTGGCTTCAACCTTGTCTACATATGCTTTTGGAAAAGCTTCTCTATTCCAGCACCACAGAAAGGCAAAGGTGGGAAGGGCCTCTGGAGGTCATCATCCCTAACGCCCTTGCTGTCCGGGAGTATTCCCAGACAGATTTTGGGTATTTTCAGGGGTGGAGCCTCCACAGCCCCTGTAGCTAATTCTTATTATGTACCAAAACCCCCATTTTTGCTTCATTTAGTTCTACGCAGATCTCAAAGTATTTTTAATTGTAATTTTTTTTTCACTTTGAAGTGCTACTCACATGAAAAGAACCATTGGTTTTATACTGTAGAAAAAAATAATTTCTGTTCTGCAGGAATCCTTAGAGAAAGAACTTAGGACTTTGTGGTGAATATGATTTTGCCTATCTATTGGGCCATGGGATCCAAACCAAAAGGAACTATAAAATTTCCAATAGTAAGTTGTACGTGACATATACTATTTTCTTTCATGTTTCTTACCAAAGAGCTAAAATTCAAAAATGTGAAAGAAAACAAGACACCTTTGTTTTAGTAAAACTGAAGTTCAATTTGATTTGGTTAAAAATTCAAAACTTTATTTCACAGGCTAATCACTTTTTGAAAAATGACTCATTGCCAGAACAGAGTGTTAGAGGACAAAAGACCATGTGGTACCAATTCCAGAGAAACCACCAACAGAATTCACAGGAAAGGGACGTGAATAAGAGAAACTGACAATAGGAAAAAAGAAATGATGAAGCTCAGATTATTTTCCTTGCTACAGACTACAGAAGAATGTAGATAATCTGAGAGATAACCTGAGTGTAGATAACTCAAGCTTAGAACATTCATTTCCAGGAAGAACTTATTGCAGCATTTCTAATAGCTCAGCAAAAGGCCCAAGCTGTGCTTCTTAGAAGCCTTTCAGTACCTCTGAAAACTTAATTGGTGAGGCTTGGGTTTGTTTTGGCTAGGATACAGTTCATTTTCTTCATAGTAGCTACTACAGGGCTGTTTTGGATTTATGCAAATGATGTTGATAACACAGCGATGTTTGAGGTGTTGCTGGGCGGTGCTTACACAGCATCAAGGCCTTTTCTGCCTCTCACAACACCCCACCAGCAAGGAGGTTGGGGCCACACAAGGAGGGACACAGGTGGGACAGCTGACCCCAACAGAGACCACAGGGATATCCCATACCTTACATCATCTGCTCAGCATATACAGTGGGGGGAGGAAGAAAGATGGGGGGGATTCAGAGGGGTGGTGTTTGTCTTCCCCATTAACCCTTAGAGGTGCCAGAGCCCTGCTTTCCTGGAGATGGCTGAACAGGGTTCCCATGCTTGCCCATAGGATGAGTTCCTTGTTTTGCTTTGCGCGTGTGTGTGGTTTTTGCTTTACCTGTTAAACTCTCTTTATCTCAGCCTGTGAGTTATCTCACTTTTCTGTTTCTCTCCCCTATCCCCACCAGGGGAGAGCGAGCAAGCAGCTCTGTGAGGCTGAGTTGCCAGCTGGGTTTAAACCAAGATAGGCTACATCCAAGGAAGTGATTTTCTTGCAAGCAGAGGAATGATGGCGTTAGATGACTAAAAAGACATGAGTTCTGGATCTGTTTTGAGTTTGAAGCAGGGAGTTTTGGAATCAGAATAGCAAAGTGGCATTTAATAGAGAAAAGTGGTTATTTAATGTTCTGTATCTAGCAGCATCTCATACATTAGAATGAATGCAGTGGCACTCACTAGTTGGAAGGAGTTTCTGCCATCACAGCCAGTTTCTGTCATTACAGAAATTACTTCTTAATCTGTCCATCAGTGCGTATCAAATCATACTTTTAAGTGTCGTGAAGAGTAACCATGTCTCTTTAGTAATGTTTGACTGACACCACCCATTTAATTTATCTAAGCCTGTTAGCAGCCATCAGATGTTAATGAATTTTAGTTACCATTTTGAAGCTGGCAAAGTAGACATATCTGTCTTCATATTATCCTTTTCCTGTCCTATCCTGATTCCTGAGGTCTTTGCTGGTGTGTTGTTGCTATTGCTATGTGTTTCCTTAGTCAATGAAGTGTTCTAGGTTGGAAAATTGAAATGTCAAGACTAAGATCACAGAACTCGCTGTCCCATTGCATTTTGTAAAGGATGTTTAAAGTTAGTCAAGTATGGAGCAACAGTTTACATGAAATGCAGATGTGGTGCTGCACCCCTGAGGAATGCAGTCCAGCTAACTTCTGAAAAACTAGGGTTGGTTAGTTTGTTTTGCCGTTTACAAGACTACAGAAGGGAGAATAAATTGACAGAGTGTAGATTTCAGTTTCAGCTTGTCACAGGTCACTAGTTTGTGAAGAAGTGGTGGGTCGTACCAACTTCAGGTATGAGTTTCATGTTCTTTGGCCAGTTTAAAAAATTGCCTGTAAAGAAAATAACCTTTTTGACTGAGTCAAATAACGCAAACTACTACAGCTTTTAATAATCTGATCTAGCTCCCAGAACCCACGATCTCTGATAAGATCCCTTTGTGAAGGTGTCCCACACAAAGGCAACCTTGACTATTAGTTTTATCCTTGCAGAAAAGAGAATCCAGACCAACAGGATTCTCTTCATGCCTTTCCCTTTTCATTAAAAAAGCTGAGGCTTACAAAACTTATTACCTGCCTTTTTTTAAATTACCGTTTTCTCCTGCTGGTAGGGTTTTTTTTTTCTTTTATAAAGGCACAGAGAAGTAACACACTGACTTTGTGGAAGTGGAGCTCAACTTCCCAGCAGTGGTGGAGACTCCCGAGACAGAACTTTGCAGGTAGAAAGCATCATAGGTTAACTGTGCAAGAAATAAAATACTGACATGCATTAAATCTTGGAGTTTTGCATAAATACTTTTTGAGTTTAAATCACAAAACCCCCACCTTGTAACTGGCATGTAGCAAACCAATGTACTGTATATTACTTATCAGAAAAAGTTAACCCAAATACATGAAAATCCTCCACATATAACATATTTTTAGACAGAAAACTGTCATAAAATTCTCTTATTGTTAATTGGCTGATTGTTGCTAAAAAAGCATTGTGTTATTCAGGTATGATGTTTTGGCTGTGCTTTTCACCTGTTTATACAGAGCTTGGAGAGTTTGGGTTGTTTCTCTAACTCAGTTCCCACTTACATCTACTTCACAGTCTTTCTGGTCCTGTTTAATACACAGTGTTCAAAACAACTGTGACAGTGTTAGCCAGTGGAAATTTCAGTCATTGAACACTTTTTCCCCCAGCCTTGCAGATAAGGGTCATGCTGACAGACTGTACAGCAGGTGCCCAGCTGGGAGAGACTGTACAAACCAGCTGTGATGGCAGAAACTCCTTCCAGCTAGTGAGTGTCATATTCCTTCTCATGGATGAGATGCTATTAGATAAAGAACATTAAATACCACTTTCCTATACTAAATGCCACTTTGCTATTCTGGTTCTAAAACTCCCTGCTTCAAAATCATAACAAATTGAGAACTCATGTCCATTAAGTCATCCAAGGTCAACCCTGTTCTTTGCTTGCATGAAAATCACTTAACTGGATATAACCTGGCCAGTTAAGTTTTCTGAAGTACTTTTGTTGCTGCCAGGCTTACGTTCCAAGATGCACAGCCTGGGCCTTTTGTTGAGCTATTAGAAATGCTTCAATAAGTTCTTCCTGGAAATTAAAGTTTTTAGCTTGAGTCCTCTACCCTCCTAGGTAATATTCTGTAGCTTGTAGAATCATTTCAGAGAAATGCCTGTGTTGCAACTTTCTGAGCTTCTCTATTATATTTATTTATTACTAGTAGCTCTTGTGTAAGTTCTATTCCTGTGAATTCTGTTGGTGGTTTCTCTGGAATTAGTACCATATTGTCTTCGGTCCCTCAACCTTCTGTTTGTGTGATGAGTCCTTCCTAGATATCATTGTGCAACTTACTTGAGAGTACTTCTCTAATTTAGGGATGTTATTCAGAATTCTGTATTCCGACAGGTGATTATCAATTGTATGCAGTTAATAGCACTCAGTTTTGATTTTTTGAAAATTAAATATATTTTTATATGGAGAAGACAGCTGTAAATAAAAAAAAAGATAAAAACTTAACAATTTTTTTTTGCCAGGAAAGTTTTCAAAAGCTGATTGTTCTATGAAAGACAGTGTTGAATTTCTAACCAACTCTAATAATCCTGCTCAAATGGAACTTCAGTTTTGTTCTTTCTGGAGGAAGTCCCACAGAACCTAAAATGACCTTTCTGTAGAGTTTAAAACTTCTTTTCATGTGATTTTCACTACTTTTTTTACTCTAAGTAGCACAGGAAAAAAGTACAACAATTAAAAATGCTTTGAGATCTATGATAGAAATGAATGAAGTGGAATATGTTTCTTTGATACACAACAAGAATTGGATGCGCATTTTTCATTCTTTTCAAAAAATGTTTCCCTACAGCAGACCCAGAATGCTTGTTTATTTAGAAAATTTTGTAGTGGATGTGTTGATACACACAGTGAAACAGCAGCAGCTGGAGTTACTACCTATTTTGTTTCTACCTTCAAATATTGCTGGGTTCTGTTCAATAGCCTCCAGTTTAGATAAAATGTGGCAGAAAACTGATGGCTGAGCAGTTTCTTTTCTGCACTGACACAGGTGAGTCAATACTGAAAAATTACACGATTTTGTGTCTTGATAAATATTATATCAATGTGAGAGAAAACAGCTTTTTTCTATTACACTGTACTAGGGAGAAGGAAACAAAGTGTTTCTGCCTTGCAGAAATGCCTTACTTTTCCCTTTCTTTTTCTCCAGTCAATTTCTTCCAGGATTTGGGATTCAGACCACATTTCTGTCAGCAGCTCACTCAGAGTAGGAGTTAAGGCCTCCCCATCCTCAGCCTTTTGCTTCCATCTCTCCTTACCGCTTTTGGTTTTCCTAAATAACAAATACTGGGCCTTTGCACTATGCTGCATCAGAAAACAAGTCCAAGTGAAAACACTCCGCACTTCAACATTTTCTCCCCAGGATTATTTTTTAAACCCCATTAATTTTGATTACCATTCAGTGTTCAGCCATCTGGATAGCTCCAGATGAAGTGGGATGTGAATGAAGAGATGGGGGTAAAGTGGAAGGTCCACGACCTGCTTAATTAGGCACTACTCCCAAGAGAACCATGTCCTAAGGGACAAAATGTGAGTAACCAGGGGGCTGAGGTGGAAGTTCAGCTCTCAAATGAAGAAAAAGAGGGAGAGAGGAAGAACCAGCAGTGACTTAAGACTGCCAGGTACTTTTTTCACATAGATGCTAAAACTATCATTACATCATGTCGCTTCAGCACTAGCTAAATTTCAGATTTCCTGATAATACCCTTAATTATGGTCTTGCTAAAGCCTTTTAAGAGCTCTGTGAGAGACATGACTTGGAATGTATTGGTGAAATGTACTCATTTAAATATATAAAACATCTGGGAAATATATGTTTCACATTAAGTGGTTTCTAAAGAGCTCTGTATACTGAAAATTTATTGCCTATAGTGTCCTAAAGGCACCTATTTGCAATTGTGTTAATCTTCACTGATTTATCACTTCCAAAATTGTTTCAGCATGACTGTAGTGATACCCAGGGGGAACTGAGCCCCCAGTTTACATTTACAGGCGTATTTTATCCTGTACATTGCATTAAACCCTTTTTTTCCTTTGTCATAATAAAACCACCCCAAATTCCTTTAGCTTTCTTAGCATCAGCAGCAGCGATGGGGAGGCTGGGTGACATTTTTCTTGTTCCTCCTGGGCAGAGAGAATGGCCTGGGCTGGGGCAAACATTCTGCAGAGTAACACCCACCTGTGTGGCAGGTGTTACTGGCAGCCCTTGGATTTCTACAGCCAGAAAGCTGTGCTTGGGGAAACAGGGCTAGCAGAGATGGGTTCCATGTGACAGACAGCAACATCTCTGTCACTGGGCTTGCAAAATTATTGAGGGAGTCTTTAAATCAGGTCCATCAGTGGGAGCATACACTGGAGAGGGCAGCAGGGGAGGTTCTCTCCCATCCAAGGCAGTTGGACAATCAAGGACCTGCCTGAAGTACCTGTATTCTAGTGGACACAGGTTGGAAAACCACTGGGAGAAACTAGATATCTGTGTGCAACTGAAGAGTTTTGATGCTGTGGGAATCAGAGACATGATGGGAGAGTTCATGTGAAGGAAGTACTGCAAGGCATGGGTACAAGTGCTTCTTCTCAGAGATGGCAAGGTGAGGGCTGGATCTGTGCTCTTTGTAAAGGAATGCACCAAGTGCTATGGACTAAGGTTTGCAGACTTTTAGAGCTCTCTAGTCAAGATCACAGTGAGGACTGTGAGGGCAACATCATGATGTGTGCCTACTCTAGGCCATCTCATCAAGGACAGAAGGTGGGCAAAGCTGCCTTCAGCTAGGGAGATGCCATCACTTGATTGCAGGTCGTGGTTCTCCTGGAGAACTCGACAACCTCAGCTTCTGAGAGGGCAGTGTGGAGAAGGGATGAGCAACCCATGAGATTTTTACAGACATTGAGGACAAATATTTTCATGCAGGTGCTGGACAGGCTGAACATAGGAGATGATCTCCTGGATCTGCCAGTCACAAACAAGAGGGAGTTGGTCAGGGAATGACAGTCAAGGGCAGCGGCGGCTGAGATAGCAGCGCTTAGGATCCCCTAGGGAAAGGTACAGCTCTTAATACTGGGGAAGCAGAGACTGCCGTGGTGGGGACTTTTCTGACACAGGAAGTGACTCTCAAATAAATCAGCATTGATTTATGCTGAAGCTACTAACTAATCCATCTGTTACTAACTAAAAATTAAGCATTAATCAAACATTAGTCAAGCCTTATTTGGCATATGATACCATGGGTCTAATGCTGAGCTGTTGGCTACAATCCCTGACATCTTTAGTTCTTGGTCTTCTTGCAGCGAAGGAAAGCAAACAGGTACTACAAAATATCTGCTACTTGCAATCAAGCAGTTCTGTGGTTTATCTGGGTGCAAGCCAAACTAGATGTGTTTTACTGACAGGCCTTCATAATGCAGAAGTGATGAAGAGATGGAGTAGCCTGAAGGCCCTGACTTCTGAGGAGCAGACTTTGGCCTCCACAGCAGTCTAAATGTCAGGATACCTTGTGAGGCTGTTCAGAAGTGTAAAGGAGCCCAGGAATGCTGGCTGATTGCTAGGGACAAACTAAAAGCAGAATAATAGTCCAACCTGAAATGCAAGGCAGGATCTCAACAGGCTGGAAGAATGGGCTGACTGGAAGCCAAATACCCAGTCCTGCACCTGAGACATAATAGCTGCATAAATGAGTTCAGGCTGGAGACTGAAAGCAAAAAGGGCTTGGTAGTTGTATGGACAAGTCAAACATAGGGCAGCAAATGGGCCTTGCAGCAATGAAAGCAACAGGCTGGGCTGTACTAGGACAATTACAGCCAGCAGATACAGGGGAATGATTATTTCCCTCTACCCAAAACTCATGAGGCAACAGCTGGAATTCTGTGCCACATTTTGGGCCACCCAGTCTAAGAAAGAGATTAACAGCTTGGAAGGAGTACATAAAATTTATTTCTGTTGAAGTAGTAAGTCATAGAAATTGGAAGCAGAAGAAATTGCTTGGATCATCCCATAATATCTGTTTTACCTTGAAATCGAGTTAAATTTTATTTAGAAGTTGCAGTGCACGGTACAAATTAAGTTCATGTGACCTGGAGCCAAAAATACCTTCCACTTCCCTTCAGGAAGCACATTGTTCCTTTGACTTACTGAGTAACTCGGGCACTTAAGTGACGTGTTTAGCCTCAAGGTACTTGTGTGGTAGGTAGTTCTCAGCTCATGCAGACTGTGCTTCTCAGCAGTTGCTGTCCTCAGTAACCGGTTTATTATGGTTTAGCCAGTTACTTGCTAATTTTGCTTTATGGTTGGCCAGTAATAAAAAATCTCATGACAACAGACCTCAAGACTTAGCAGAGTTCCTTAAAAACAACTTTAGCCTCCTTATATGTGATCTCATACCTGATCCTGAAAACTACCATATACTTTCCAAACACAACTCTTAGAAGTAAAACCAGTAGCTGAACTTGCCACCAATACAGGGCTTAATACAGTTTGTTTATATCAGACCTTAATCTGCCCACCTTCCCACAATTAACCTCTTCAAGTTCTAGTCTGTAAGGTACACATTCCAGCTTTTTCTAAAATACCTATAACATCACCTTTTTTATCGCACTTCTCCACTTCCTTTACCTGCAAAATTGCTCTCTAATCCAGATATATTTACTGTTCTTACCTAGACACTAAACCCTAAATTTGTGTTTAGTTTGGAGATTTAATGTTTCTGTTTTGAAGCACCTGAGTTGCAAGTGGCCTTGTATGTCTCAAAGCTTAGGAAGACTATTACAGGGAGACAGAGGAAGATTTGAGAAATGCCCAGTACATCATTGGTAACAAATGGGTGCAATATAAACTGGACCTCAGTTATGCCTACAGTCTAAAACAGAATGGAGATGAGTCTTCTGCACCCTAATCTGGTGATCCACCACTGTGTCTGTTAGGGTATTTATTACAAATAAACACTTTTCTCACCAGTTCAGCTGCACAGGTATTAACAACTGGAGGAACTGCTGGTATGGTAAGATCAGAAGATATCGATGTTTTCCACAGCCGTATAAATTTCAATATTATTCCACCTATTTTGATGACGCTACTACAGTGTTACCATCACCCAGGCTACGGGCAATAATACTGCAGCCCTTTCTCATGGAGCACTAAAATGAAGTAGTTGTGTATACTTTGTCCCTGTTTCCTAAACCTGTTAATTCCTTTTACGCTCTTTGCATCAGCAAAGAGTCTAAAGGATCCGTGCTGCATGTAAAATGTCTATTTCAGGGTCATGGTATCCTACTCCTGGTGATAACCAGCTTTTTGCAGATGAGGAAAATGACAGTAGAGGTGATCATCAGGATAAAAAAATATTCAGAGCTACTGAGGTCGGTGTAGTAAGCGTCCTCCTCCTCTTTTATTTCTCCTCCAGAGGTTCCAGCTACTTCGGTAGAGATGGTAGCATCCTGTGCACAGCTATGCATCTCTGCTGACTGTTGGCTTCTTGTGCCCTGAGTGCTTCTGGCAAGACTGGTGAGAAACACAAGTTATCTTTCACAGTGGCAGGTTGGATCTGGCTATACCAAGAACGACTGTGTGCTCACAGGCTTCCAAGAAATAAAAACCCTTGAGGGTGAATGTCGTTCAAGGGATGGAAGAGCTCAGATAAAGGAGTCTGTGGGCTGAGAACCTGCTCTGATGGTCATCTCTGCCTATGGCAGTGGGGTTGGAACTACATGATCTTTGAAGTCCCTTCCAACCCAAACCATTCTATCATCCTATGACAGTATTGCCAGATTAAAGGAGCGGACTGTATAGATGCTCTGTTAAGTTTAAGAGATCAGTCTGAATAGGCTGTGGTTTTGCAGGCTCCAGAAAGCCCTAGTCTCTCATCTTTGTCCAGCGAGACCTTTCCCGCACAACCCTTCCATTCCATGTTCCAGGTGTTAGCAGGCACTGTGGTCCCCGGCTTAGCCCAGGGCTGGGTGCACAGCCTGAAGGTGGAAGCTCTTTCCTCTCTTGTGAGAAAATCAGGGAGCGTGCGGATTAAGCAGCCTGGAAGGGAGAGCAGCAGGAGGCAGGAATCGCCTTCGAGGCCCGGCAAGCCGGGCGAGATCACACCTTCTCCCCAGGCTGTGGTAAAAAACAGAGGGGGAACGACGCGGGTGGTGCCGCCCCCGAGCCCTGTGCCCTGTGTGCTGTGCCCTGTGTCCGTCCCCTGTGCCCTGTGTGCTGTCCCGTGTGCTGAGCGCTGTGCCCCCTGTGTGGTGTCTCCTGTGCCCTGTTCCCTGTGCCCTGTGTGCCACCCCCTGTGTCCGCCCCCTGTGCCCTCTATCCGCCCCTTCCCCGCCTCCCCGCCGCTCCCTCA
>WBMV01001117.1:1248190-1277725 GCA_013396655.1 Campylorhamphus procurvoides | reverse complement strand
AGAGCCCTGGCCGGCAGCCGCCCCCAGGAGCGCCCCGCGGGCTCCGGGGAGGCCACGGCGAGGGTGCTGGTGATCAACACGGGCGGCACCATCGGCATGGTGCAGGACGCCAAGGGTGAGGGGGCGCCGCGGGGAGCGGGGATGGGGGCCGGGGGCACATGCCGTGCAGCATCCCGGGTTTCTGCCGCTGTCCGGGAGGGTGCGAGGCTTCCCCTGATCCCCCGCTGTAACTCCGGGCGGCGGGCATCCCTATGTCGGGCTCCGGCGGGGCACGGCGTGTTTGCCGAGCCGCGAGTCCTCCCTGCGCTGAAAACGAAACCGGCCTCATGGCACTAGTCATGCAGCCTGTTTTTAGCCCTGAACCAGCCGCTGTCCCTGGCTGCCCGGAGCGTGTGGCTGGCATTCCTGCCGGGAAGAGCGGGGGCGGCTGGAGCCCGTCCCGGGGATGTGCCGGCCGGGCTGAGCGGGACCAGTGGCACAGCCACAGCCTCATCCCTGGGGCCTTCCCTTAGGACATCACTGGACAGTTATGACTTACCTTACCGAGGGAGGGGGAGACATATATTGATGAAAATGCCAAATCCCATCCCCCCCGCCCCCCACCAGCTGAAAGGTGTTTAAACCCAAAACTGAGCTCTGAGTTGTGTCAATATAATGCCTGCATTTTTATCTGAAGGCTTCTTGGGTACCTACAGGTATATGCTGTGTGTTTTCAGGTGCCCCCGAATGCCGGCAAACAGGTGCCCAGACTCACCTGAAAGCTCCCCAGGCCCCCAGCCCAGAAGCTGGTTGGAGTGGTACCCAAGCACCACTAGACCCTTACTCTGTAGGCACAGATTCTAAGGGATGCCAGAAGTGTGAAATAACTAATGTGTCCAGGGAAAAGAATGGGTTTCAGTCAGGTCTGACTTGCTGTGCATTTGCCAGTGTTGTTTGAAAGGGAAACAGTGTAATGTAAGGAGTGGGAGCGAGAGGGAATCTGTCCAATTTTGATGAATATCTATTTAGTTTCTTTCCTCTTTCACTTGGAAGGCAGTGGAGCATCCCAGGGCTTCCAGAGCCTGTCTCTCTCTAGATTCAGAAGCGTGGGTACTTGTGATCCCTGCTACAGAGTTTCATATCTGTGCCTGAAATACTGTCTCTGCTCCTCATCTGAATGAGGACATAGAATGAGTACATTTGGAGCTTCACTTTGGAGCTTTCTAGACTTGGGGTTTTTTGCTAATACACGTCCTGTCTTCTCAGGAAACGGTGATTGGCTGATCCTTATTATTGTAGGAAGGATGCTTTAAGGTGTTGTTCTGCTTTGGTATTTTATGGCTGTCATCTTTGCATTTAAGCTATCAAAGTTGTTAAAAAAAAGAGTCCATATTTCAACTGATATGTGGTGATTTTCCCTTCTCAGTTTTGCATTGTTGATACTAAAATAATTTCCTGCTTTTATTGCCTCAGCTTCCCAAATGACTCTTTGAGCAAATAAATTATAATCACGTCTCATTCTTTTATAAATGAACTCTATAACCTCTTCTCATCTTGTGTGCCTTTTTTTTTCCTTTTGCTTAACAAGTGTCAATCATTAAAGCATGTGCAAACAATCTAACGGTTATGATCCAATGATGCTGACTTGCTGTATCCTGGTGAGGGTTTTGACCTGCTTTTCATACACTGATCTAGCTGCAGAGCAGCCAGAGTACCTCTTTCAGAATATTTGGCAGTCTTTAGCATTCAGTCAGAGGCTGACGAAAGGGCATGGGAAAGGCAACATGCTTTAAGGGAAAACCCCCAATAGATGCTCATTTCTTTTATTAACCTGTGGATGGGAAATGCCTGTTTACAACCCTACCTAGAGATACAAGTGTTCTATTGCAAGCAGTGTGAATAGAAGCGTCTTCCTTGAGCTGCATGAAGCCTTTCATAGCAACAGCTGCGACAAGTCAAGGGATCCAGCTAGGTTTCTACGGAACTAATTTCTGTCTAGGCTTACAAGATTTTCTGTGGCCTTTCCAGTTGCTGAGAGAAGATGG
The DNA here is from genome assembly GCA_013396655.1 of Campylorhamphus procurvoides. Taxonomy (NCBI): domain Eukaryota; kingdom Metazoa; phylum Chordata; class Aves; order Passeriformes; family Dendrocolaptidae; genus Campylorhamphus; species Campylorhamphus procurvoides. Next base: position 1,275,701 of record WBMV01001117.1, on the reverse strand, counting down.
ATTAATTTTTAAAATCAGACAGGTTGGATAGGCCTAATGCGTTCTGTAAGGAATGTGTTTCTGGGCAGAACTGCCGCCATGTACAAGACTGATACAATCACATTCCTTGGCCTCACTGTACGTGTGTGGAACAGTTATTTATCGACATGATATCTGACTGTAAACCTCCTGCAGAGTTTCTGCAGTTGACTTGTGCAAGATGTAGTTTTTAATTTTGGGATGTGGCATCATAGATGTATGTGTCATTTGTATTGATATATAGGTAAAAAACTGGCTTAGCAATGTCCTTTGCATTCCTCAGCATGTCAGGTTTGTTAGGATTGGTGATGGTAACTTCATCATGCTGAGGTGCAGGGGGTGGCCTCTTGGGTGCAGAGCCCCACTGCAGCAGATGTTTTCAGCTCCGTGTTCTCTGCAGCAGCACAGGTTGTAGGGTATCTCGTTTGGCAGGCAGCTAAAACTGTGTTTTCTATAGCACCAGGGTGAAAATCAGAGTCCTCAACTGCAGGTGGGACAGAACCCCAATTATTCTGCTGGGCCAGAGGTGCTTGTTTGCTGTTCTGCCTCTGCCTGGTTTCTGATGCCAGGGCTAAAGAGAGAAAGGACAGAAGTTGGTGGAAGATATTTGGACAAGTCGCACAGCCTGCCTCTTCTCTGCAGGGGTGAAGTCGCTTCAAATGCTTGGTTAACAAGCTTGGCTCACAGAAGTTGTTTTCCATGCATAATAAAGTAGAAGTGTTCTTAAAACAGTTGTACTTGAGTTCCCCCGTTTGCTTCTTGAAGCTGTTAAGCAGAGAGCACAGCTAGAAGTGGATGCATGTAGGGGACTTTGTAGGTTGCAAGTGGGTCATCTTGGATGCATCTGTAGAACATCATAAAAGAAAGGTTTACATTCAGTGCAAACAATTAGAGAAAAATCCTGACAGATTAGTGATTAGGAGATGAGGAACTGCCATTTATAGAGAAGAGATTAAAGAATATTAACGTACATCAGCTCTCCAATTCCTGTGGCAAAGACAAAAAATAAACAGTCTAATCCATTGTCAATATTCAGAGCAAGATAACACTGCATGAACAGAAGAATAATCAGAAAACACCCAGAAACCACTGGAAACTGAGCTGCATTTCTGAGCCAAAATGACTCTATGCCCAAGCGCAGCAGAAGTGGCCATTTGTGACTAAGCTGGGAACATCTTTAGTAGGGGAAGCAGGGATTACAGCTGAATGAATGAAACATCCAAAGCTTGAAAGTGTGTTAAGTATATTTTGTAAAACAGAGTATTCTGGCAGGGATCCAGGCAAATCCACTCAAATGCTGTTGCTGTCCTGTGAGGAAGTTGGCTATGAAGAGGCCTGCTACTTCATTTAAGGAAAGCCAGGAGGGAGATTAGGGAGTTTGTAAGGATTTTCCCATCAGCTTGGAAAGTAAATGGAAAAAGAAATACTATATTGGAAATACTCTCTGTGTTTTGGAGTATTTAAAATAAACTTTGCTGTTTGAAGGTGAGGCAAAAAAATTACGGATGCTAACTTGGATGACAGTCATGTTTAAAGAAACAGAACTGGGAAGTAGAAGAGAATTGCCTGGCCTCAAATTAGAAATAACTAGAATTAACAGAAGGAGAGTAATGAGATTTGATAGTTTGTTCGCCATGTGAGTGGATGGTAATGAAACACATTCAGTGAGATTAAACTGAGCTTGACAGTAGTGCTACTAGAATTTTGAGGTCCCGAAGGAAGTACCTCTGATGGAAGTTCCTTGAATGAAAAAAATCAGACTTCAGAAAAACAGGGTGGTTTCTGATTCTGGTGCTAGGACTGTTGCTGTCATTCCTGAGACAGGGTACTGGGAGACGAGTTGCAAGTTAGATTGACAAGTAAACTCAGTTCTATGATGCTGAGGATTGTTAACATCAAAACATTAGGTGCCTTTCTGGCTAATAGAGAATGGCATGCAGAGTCTCTTTGAAATACCTGGTGGCAGCCAGAATACCTGCAGGCCCACCAAGCACTAAATGTATTCTTGGGCTAGTTTAAACCACATCTGTTTTAGGGCCTCTGCCACAGATAGATAGACCCCATCGTGGGCAGGGAGAGGATGAGCACAACTTGAGATGCTTTCAGCTTTTTCTATTCAGCAGTTTATGTACCTTCTCTGCATCTTAGCAGTTCAGATGTTCAGTCCTAAACCTGCCAGTGGAAAGTCTCTAGTATGTGTCATAACTTGATAGTAGAAAATAATGCTTTGTAAGTCTTCTGACACTAAGAAGTAATAGTAATCATAGCTATGGCATATGTAAAAGGGAGTGGTAACTTTCTGCTACAATTACAAAAATTTGGTTCCTGTCCCTGCTGCTGATCGGTATTTGCAGACAAGCAACAATTAAAAATAGGGAAAGCATAAATATTTGACATGGAGGGGATTTGAAACATTGTTTTTCTTAAAGGATTTATTTGTTTCAAGAAAAGAATAACTGCATGGGGATTTATTAATTATATTCAATTTTCATGTTTTTAAACTGTCAGTAGACTGCTTAAATTTAATTTAAAAGGATGGGCAAACTGCTGTGTAACTTGACTTCTTCCTTCCTTACTGTGCCACTTGCTCCTTACTGTACTCCATTCCTGCTCCTTTATTTACTTCCTTTATTCTTTATTTTTAAGGACTTGCTCCTGAGGCCAATAAATTAGCAAACAGCTTGAAAAAAATGCCAATGCTGCATGACAAGGCATATGCCCAGGAAGCAAAATGGAACAACTCCCATGAATTGCCAGAAAACACACTGGTGCTCCCGTAAGTACAGTTTCCTTGGGGAGAGGGAGGGTTAGGAAGTATTGTGTTAATTTTCAGATATTTACATCTCAGATAATATTTAGATAATTACATCTCCAGACATTTAACATGAGGAATCCATGATGAGATTAGCAAAAATGCTTACATTGGCTTAAAAGGAAAAAAGTCTACCACTTGATAGAAAATATGTGTTTTGATATATTTGCAATGAAGTACTTTAAAACTGCCTGAGAAATAAGTTTTAAATAAGGCAACAAGTAACCATTCTCGGCAGCTTAGTCCTGCATTTTTCCCTTGTTTTTCATATTAATTTGCTGCTGTGTGAACATACAAACATTTTGCAGAAACTAAGGAAACTATATACAGCTCCATGTGAATTATCTTCAACATATGTCTGAAAAAGTAGCATGTGATTAATGCATCTGTGAATAGGCCTTATGCTTTAATTCTGCAGGCCTTCTGTTTTTAAAAGCCCTAAAAGCTGATTGTTTTTCCCAAATTTATGCAACATTATGGTAATACGTGATGGACTTATAATTAATCTGCATTTCTTCTTAACTGTTGGACAATGATTAATAAGCTTATAGGTTTTATTTAGAGGGCAGTATGCTAATTTGAAATATTCCCCAGCTGTGATGAATGACTGTACCCCTGTAAACATGTTAGCTTTGCACAAAGGGTGATTTTACACAGTCATTCAAAAATAAATGGGACTGTAGCTGGTTTGCTATAGGAGTAAAAATAGATATTCATTAATCTTTAAAGAGAAACCCAGGATAGTCAAAGAAAATGTAAGGTTTATTAATTATTTTTTACTTTGTATTGAAGTCTCTATGTAAAGCTTTTAAAAATAATCACTTAAAAGGCAGATAGCAGGAAAAGCAGTAGAGGGAAAACTGACGGACTACTGGTGCAATAGTATTTATATGAACATAAATAGTGTGTGTTACACTAAGAAAGATGGAGCTCTATTATGATTCTCTGCTTGAATAACTTTTGAATCCTTTAAGGGGTTAGAAACAAACCATCCCTGCATTACAATACCCATTTGAGTCCTAAATATACTTCTCCTGGTACATCTTCTTTTGTGAAGAACAGAAAAGCTTTAAACAATCATTTACATCGAAAAACTGAGGTTTAAAAACCAATCTTGTCCTGTTTTTCTGGCACTGCTGATTGCTGTTTCTGGAGGTTAGTCATGGCAATTTGCCATTTTGTCTTTTGTGTTAGGTGAGTGATATTTTAACTAGGCAGTTGAGAAATATTGTGAGTTCCCAATGGGAGAAAATAGGAGTATTTTGTGAACTTTGTATATCTGTGTGTAACGTCAATGTAAGAGGAATTAATATGATCTCTTTTTAGAGAAAGGCATCAAAAGTTGTAGGCAAGGCTGGTTTCTGGTGTTGGTATGTTGTGTTTTATTTAAACAGTGCGTTCTCAGGGGAACTTTCTTTTCAGTCTGACTTCCAATTTTACTCTTAGCATGTATAAATGTGATATCTAGTAAGGCAATTTTTCATGTGATGTCTAACTTCTTAGGTACAGTCTGTCAGTTTAAACACATTATTTAAATGCTTTCTCTGCTGTATGTAACACACAGGCTTCATAAGGGCAGTGGGTCTACAGAACTTATTAGAAGTCTCAGGTAACTGGAAAAGGGAAATATTGTACCCATTTTTAAAATGGGTAGAAAGTTAAAAACTGGACATTACTGACCTGTCAGCCTCACCTCTGTGCCTGGGAAAATCATAACACAGGTCCTCCTAGAAGTTATGCTAAGGCACATGGAGGACAGGGAGGTGATTTGGGACAGCTGGAATGGCTTAACCAAGGGCAAGTCCTGCCTGACCAACTCAGTGGCCTTCTAGGATGGAGTGACTCCATCAGTGAACAAGGGAAGGGCTACAGATGTCATTTATCTGGAGTTCTGTAAAGCCTTTGGCATGGTCCCCTACAACGTCCTTCTCTAAATTGGAGAGAGATGGATTCAGTGGGTGGACTGTTCAGTGGATGAGGAATTGATAGGATGGTTACGCCCCAAGGGTGGTGATCAACAGTTCAGAGTCTGATGGACATCAGTGACAAATGGCACCACTCAGGGGTCCATATTAGGATCATATTTAATGTCTTCATTAATGTCAGAGATGAAGGAATCGAGTGTGCCCACCACAGACTTGCAGGTGACACCAAGAAGGACATGGACCTCTTGAAGCAAGTCCAGAGGAGGGACACCAAGATGATTAGAGGGATGAAGCACATCGCCAGTGAGGAAAGGCTGAGAGAACTGGGATTGTTCAGTCTGGAAAAGAGAAGGCTTAAGAGTGACCTAATTGTGGCCTTCCGGTACCTGAAGGGAACTTACAGGAAAGATGGAGAGAGGCTTTTTACAAAAGTGTGTAGTGACAGGAGAAGGGGAGTGGCTTCAAACTGGTAGAGAGTGTGTTTAGATTAGATGTTAGGAAGAAATTCTTTACTGAGAGGGTGATGAGGCACTGGAACAGGTTGCCCAGAGAAGCTGTGGATACTTCATCCTTGGAAGTCTCCAAGGCCATGTTGGTTGGGGCTCTGAACAACCTGGTCCAGTGGAAGGTATCCCAGCCCATGGCAGGGGAGTTGGAACTGGATGATCTTTAAGGTCCCTTCCAACCCAAACCATTCTGTGATTCTGTGACTCTATGAAATTGATAATTGACTCTTGGTTTTGCATATTTTATATTGCTATAAATATATACAAGAATTGCAAATGAGAACAAAACACTAGTGCAAATGCCAAGAGAAGGTAATCAACTTTTTCATGCTCTAAGCACTTTATTTCAAGAACTTTCACACATCCATGCAGTATCCTGCTCTTTTCCGTACTTTGATTTCTTTGACTGGTCTTCCAGTGTAAAGGTATCTATCACAGTTACAGCTGACAGGGAACTTCCATCATTCAGGCCATCTGAAGATGATCCTGTTAAACCTGCTCTGGATGGCTCTGCTGGGAAGAGCGAAAGAGCAACTACGGAGGGCAAAGTTGGCCCTCCAGCAGTTCTTTGTTATCTGCTTCTTGGCTGCAGCATTTGGAAATAGAAACATATTCCAACTAATGTAAGAATGGGTGAAAATGGTGGATACTCTATCATCTTCCAAGCTTCAGAAAAGTAGCAGTAAGTAGTAGTACTAAGCTTCTTTTATTACCCCAAATCTAAACAGCCAAATAGAATTGATATGTAATTGATTTTATTCTGAGAGGTTAGATAGCTAATGTGGAGAAATGAGCATGTTTTGCGGGGTATAACACATGCTCTGTGTGCAGTCCACTTACCTGCCAAATCAAAGATCTTTGAAGAGTCAGATTTCTTGAGACAGGCAGGTGGGGAATGGAAAGCCGTGGTCCTTGAAGGCAGGGAGAGCAGACAGCATGCTTAGAGCTAGGACAATCCCACTGTGATTCCATAGCCATCATTACCTTTGATAAATCCTCTCCAAATTTGGGATTGTGTACTTCTGTAAGATGTTTAAGTATCTAGGCACTTTTTAGTCCTTGGTCTCTTATCTGCTGCATACACACTGCATGATGTTTGAAAGTGTCATATTCCTCACCCCACAGATACTTTATCCCATTGCCTGATTGGTTTTGGTTTGAGTTTTTTTTTCCCATGCATAGTTGCTAAGGCTTATTTTTACCATACCTGCAGCAGTCATTCCCCAGCTGTCAAGGTTGCACTTATTCAGTGGCCAATAATTGATGGCCAGGGAATTGTTTATGGTCCTGAGGTCTCTGTTTTCAACTTATGGCAGTATTTTAAGATTTTTGCTATTATCACATCCTTAAACTCTGCATAACAAGGCTCAGCTGGCACCACAGAGCAGACTTCCATAACAAAGTGACAGCAGGTCTAATAGGCTGAGACTGGGCTTTTACAAAGTTATCTTATTACTAGCAAAGGCAACAGTTCTCTTGAAGAACTAAGGGAGTTTTATTCTGAAATCTGAGGTCAGAAAAAAATTAATGGATTTTCTAAAAGCCACAAAAATGAATCTTAGTTGTAAGTCTTTTAAAATACCCTTTGTGTCAGGAAAGAGTATCTGTTTATAGGGTATCTATTTATAGGGTATCGATTTATACTTATCAAAGAATGAAGAAGTTGTTGCAATTCTTCTGTTGACCCCCCTTTAAACACTGGGTGCTTTATAGATTTCACTCAATAGCTTAAGGCTTTGTATTGACTTCTACTAGAACTAATTCCAAACTTAAACGGTGTAGGTCTGGGTTCTTCTTTTCTGACTTTAGTTTTGACAGCTTCTCTCTGCATCCCAAATTTTATTTATTATTAAATTAAATTTAGATGCTTGTGCTTTTAATCACATCAAGCCATAAACTTCTAAACCTGGAATTTAATTTCCAAATTTAAGACCATTTTTTCATGTAAGTTTGGGGGATGGGGAGGAAAAGGGAGAAAACTGATTTAAAGCAAAAAATCAGAAGTGATGAGATGATACTAGTTCTAAGAATTTTTTTCAAATTCTTCCTCTTCACAGTGTCTCTAAGCAAAACAAAAGAATCTTCTACACAATCCTCGAGCTCTCACCACTGCTTGATTCTTCCAACATGACACCAGATGACTGGGCCATAATTGCAAAGAAACTTGAGGTACTATGGTATGGGATAAGAACTGGTTTGTCACTTAAAGCCAGCAGTATATCTATATCTAGCAAGATAAAACAATTCAGTAGTGCTATGTATATATTTGTTTCTTTAAATGTAAATATTAAGTACCCAACTTAGTTAGTTGCAAAGTAACAAGTACTGTGCTTGCAAGGTTTGCCAATTTTTTTTCTTTCGAAAATGTTGCAAACTCCTTAAAGTTATATAGTTCTTCCAACGATAAGCCATGCCATAAATCCATACAATAAAATAGATTGAAAAATTGCAGCCATAATTGAATAGGATATGTAATATGTAGGTTGATGTGTTTTAAAATGTTGACTCAAATTCAGTGTCCAAAAATGTTGAATAAAATCCTTAAGTGTAGGTAACTTAATTGAAGGTTTCTTAGTTACACATCATTTGAGTGTTCAAATAGCTTCATAGTTGGCTATTGACATAGAAAATAATTTTCTGTCTTTATGCCTTTTTTATACTGGACTCACATGGACTTGAGTAGCTTTGTCTTTGCAACCAGTAGGAAAAATGTTAGTTTTTTCCACAGTGGGAAATGTTTAAAGCCCTAGATATTTCTGCATTTATGGATAAATTTATTACATCCTTCTCTGGATTAAAAAAATGAACATTTCTCTGCTCCTGTCCTTGCATCTGAACTTAGCTGTGTGCTTTTAAGACAGTAGAAATGCAAAACACTTCAAATGCTTCACACCAGGAATTCATACATAGCTGTTAGAAATAAATAAGCATGGGGCTGGGAAGATACTGCTCTTCCCCTTCTGCTTTCTCTGTGATAGTGGCCTTTATAGTGTAAATTTCCTTCTTCGATCACGCAGTAGCAATGCACGTGAACAGTTTAATAATGCAGAGAATGATGCTGAAGATCCAGGAAACAGTCTTTTACCTTGAGGCTCTCTAATCCTGAAATCACCCAACTAGGGAGTTTGCTTCTATCGAATGCATACTGCCAGGGCAAAGAGATGGAGCTGGTGTGTAAATGGAAAGCCTCTAGGATGGAGCAGGGGTGCAGCTGGGAAAAGCCCAGGGCCAAGAGAAGGAAACAGTCTCATGCTGAACAGGAGAGAATTTATCTTTCTTCCTTACTGGCATATTAGTTTTTATTAAAAAAAAAAAAGGTGTTTATTTCTTGTGCACAGAATGCAGGTTCTCTTATATGTAGAAATGTCCAGTTCATGTAGTCCAATCTAAGAGTGCTGAGAAGGGAAAAAAGAAACTCAGCTCTCCAGCTTGTGTATAGACACTGCCACTTTGTGTTCATCTTGGATATGTGCTTGGCACAGCTGTAATGTGCTGATGACTTTCCACACTGAAATATTCCAAGACATTTCTGTGTGATACTCCTTAATTGCCAGTTTGATCTTTTACAATATGAACCTTAAACCAAACTATGTTCTTCCACATCTAATAAGGTTTATAAGGCTGAAAATATTTGTGAGCATACTGATTTAGAGAGGACAAGTGGCTATTTCTGTGACTTTGGCCCTTCTTGGAACCTACTAACCTTGTTACTGTGCTGGTGAATAGACATAGCATGCTTTTTGCATCAGGCTATAGTTTGGTCTACAGAAATGTCTTGCAACAGTGGAGTTGTTCTGTTGGCTCAGTTGTTACAGATAAGCGGAAATCCCCTGAAACTTCCAGTAGGTAGCAACAGGTAGACATGAGTATCAGTGAAGAAACAGCATAAAGGACAAGCAGAAACCTACAGGTGAGTTTGAAGGTGACCTGTTATCAGGACATGCCAGGTGTGTGTGCCTATTGTAACATAAGAAGTATAAATAAAAAGAAATCTTAGTTTTCCCTCACACTGGCACTTCATACACCTGCTTAATAGTTCTATGTAATCCTTTCCATGTTACCAAATTACATCAGAGACATCAGTATCTCTCTTATGTCCATCACTCTTAAAATAGAGGAACCAATTCCTTTTCCCTCTAAAAGCCAACAGATGACTTTATTCTAACAGGATGAGCTGCATGATTCATGTCTTTGCTTTAAAAAAACTCCTGTGTGGAATTGTATGGATATTAAAATTATTATAAAATTAGTTTTTACATCTGCGTGTGCCTCACAGTTTAATGAAGATTCTCAAAAACCAATAAGTGAACGTACATTAATGAACAAGAAGCCTCTTCACTGCTTTCTGCTATGGATAGGATGACTTTCCATCAGAAGAGGGCACTCTGACACTGGCAGTTTGCCTGCCTGCCACTCGGATTAAATGAGCTGTTTTTTCTGTATGTTATGATAGCCTTGGTTTGCCTAATCTGTTCCTGTAAATGGTGTAATCCCTAAAGTAAAAGCGGCAGCAAGAAATCAGACTATACGACTAATTTGCATATGTTAACATTCCTGTTTAAAGCCATTGCTAAGCTTTTCCTAATTAGCAGTCTTCTGGTTTAAAAATGCTGCATTAATTGTATACATGGAAGAATCTCTTTTACTGTTCCATAATTAGAATTACTGGCTCTAGTGCTTAGTGTCCTATTAACCCTTAATTGTATTTAAACTGGAAACAGGATGACTTTAGGAAGAATTATGAATACAGTACCCTTCAAAGTATCATGCTGTTGCCTGTATCAGTGAAATTAATGCACTGTGTACCTCACTTGCTGGTGTCAGTGCACTGCTCTAACAATGTGAAAACTGTCTCTCCATCTCCAGGAGCATTATGAAAAGTACGATGGTTTTGTGATCCTTCACGGTACTGATACTATGGCATATACAGCTTCAGCCTTATCCTTCATGTGTGAGAACCTGGGCAAAACTGTTGTTCTGACAGGATCTCAGGTAATGGAATTAATTTGAAGTTGAAGCAGGAAGCCTCATTTTTAGTGTTTATATGCAAAACTTGGTTGTGTCCCAATTTTCACTGTTTAGCAGGCCCCATACCAGGGTAAATGGTCACAGTGCTGACAGAAATCAGTGGGAATTGATGGGCTCACCAGCTGAGGATCTGCCCCATAATTTTATCATTAATGACTTTACAACTCTGTACTAAATCGGACCAGTAGTTCATTATGGCTGGGGCCAGATGCTTCAGAGAAAGATATAAGAAGCCTGTCAGTGGCTATTGTGTATTAATCGGTTTATATGAGAAGCATCTTTCTAGCCTCAGGTGGCCACTGGTTGTTAGCTGTTTTTTTTTGTTTTAAGGCCCTGAAGCTTCTTGCTTTTTACTTAATCAGTTGTTACCCCGACTTGTGTAACTCATTGTTGCATTTTTATAATTTTTAGTAGTAAACTCTAAGCATTAGATGCATTTTTGATAATTTCTGTTCCACAAAGCATCTAATATGGTCTGTTTCTTTTCCTCTGAAGACTACATTTATTAATTTTCATTCTCTTAGCTGGAGATCAGTCCTTTGCATATTGTCTGAGGAGGAGGGGTTGTCTTACTAGAATAGCTTGCTTGAACGTAAAATACAGCTCTAATCACAAAGGAGAGATGAAACATCACACTGTAAAATTCCTCTCCCCAATCTCATAACTTCCCTTTCATATGTGGTCTATTTGAAGTCAAAATGCAAAAGTCTAGGAAGGAGTAGACTCCCACTTACTGTCTTGACATGGGGCAGTCTAGTTGTGATACATCACAGTCAAGGTTTTGCTTTCTTTTTGACTTTATTGCTTGGAGATCTGCCTGACATATGATCTGGCAAGGGAGCATGTAATTTTCTTTTTTTCATTGCTGAAAGGAGCTCTGAAGACCTGTTAATAAAGAGGCAATCTGAAAAGGCATGGAAGTCATCACTCAGCAGACCAAATTTCTGTTTTTAATCTTGCCCTTTTCTGTCAGTAATAACCTGCTGGTTCAGTTTCTCCTACTGTGAGGAAAGGTGGTGCAAGAGAGCTGTTGTGAAGCTCGTAGTGACAGGTCTGCATGATCTGGGGCTGTTACTTTTTCTGTGCATCATCACTTCTCCCATGCTCAATCACTTTAACTATGACTGCTTTTTAGTTTTTATATTTTTCCTGAGCCAGTCTTAATATGCTTAATCACACTAGAGTCATCTCTATATCAGTTTTTAAGCAGTTAAATTGTAAAAATCTCTTAAGCACAGAGAGAAATCTTTCCATCTGCTGCAGTCTAAAATAGTTTGGATGAAGAAAACTTTTTTTGTCATAAATCATTGTTACATAAATTATTCATGTATTTGTATTGCATAAGTTGGACTCATTTTTTCTGCTGTGTAGGCTTTATGTAAGAGCCAGGGTGTAATTTCAGTCTCTGCTCTTCAGGTGCCCATATACGAGTTGCAGAATGACGGCCGAGACAACCTTCTGGGGGCATTGCTGATGGCTGGGCAGTTTGTGATTCCTGAGGTCTGTTTGCCTGTGAAGACCATCTCAGCAGCTGCATTTCTCTCTCTAGCCAGGGCACATACTTCTGTACACAAAATAGCCAGTAGGCAGTAAGGACTTGCACTTAAAACAGGAAGATGAATGGATTCCACTGAGGTAACAGTGCTTGCATGGCAAAGCACGTGCTGCTTTCACACTGGACATATCCCATTTGCCCATATACCATCTATAAAGACTATCAAATCTGAAATACACATTGCAACAGACTTGAAACTGGAGGCTTTCTTGCAAATATGTGGGATCTGAACCACTTGTAAGTCCGTTTTTTAAGTGAACGCTATTTTGAAGTTCTGTAGTTGCTCTAGAACTGGTGGAAGTGTTTTCTAGCTCTAGCTTCTGAAGACTCAAGTGTCGAGAACAATACATCTAAAGCACGTGGAAGTACCTCCATAGTCTCAGCACACTGCCTTTAAAGATGCTTGTGCTGCGCAGCCCAGAAGTCAGAGAGAAAATGGGTCAGGTTACACCTCATTTCACTTCTGCCATGCTCCCAAAGCTAGTTCTTGTAAGACAACAGCAATAGCTGACTGGCCCAGATCTTAAGAACAGATAACAGCTTTGAGGTATCTCTTTTCCGTCAAGTTCCAATTGATGAACTTTAGGAGGTTTGAGAAGGAATGTAATTATTTATGTATGGTAACTCTTTTGAAAGTTATCCATGTTTTCACCACGCCTTTTGTTATGTTTTGGACTCTGACTTTATACATACTGATGAATTTAATAAAAAGTCCACACTGTTCCTTTCCTCTATCTCTGAAGTGGACTCAGGCAAATTTTCTGTCTCCTAGACTATGCCTTATGAGAGGATTATGAAACTAGTTAGCTCTTGTTTTGTTCTTAAATTCTTAAACCAATATGTGACAGATGTGCCAACTCTTTTTTGAAAGGGTTCGACCTGTAAACATCTCCTAGTCTGAGTTGCTTTAAACATTTAGAACACACTTTATAAAGGACGGACTACAGTATTTATCTACTGCATCTTTTAATTACTGGCTTATTCATAGACCTGTTTCTTTACTTGTCTTGCAGGTGTGCCTGTATTTTTATAATAAACTGTACAGGGGAAATAGGGTGACTAAGGTGGATGCTGGGAGTTTCAATGCCTTTTCCTCACCTAACCTGCCTCCACTTGCAAATGCTGAGGTTGATATTACAAGTAAGCAACATCATCTCTTAAGCTCTGTAATTTATGCCACATGCAACAGAAATGTAGCTGAAAAGAATCTGTGCCTATGTACTTGAATGGTTTTTAAACTAAAAAATATCTTTGAAAGCCCTGTAGCTTGACTCCACTTCATCTGCTCTGAATCTGTTTAAATATTAGTAAGACTGAGATTTTGTGACTCAACTGCATTTATCTATTGAATATAGATGTGAGCTAGACTGACTTTGAAGATCCAGACTAACCAGAGGGAATGTTGCCCCTATGTCATGAAAATACTTGGTCTAAAGATAAAAATGAGTGAGTGAGGACTGAAAGAACAAAGAGTTTAATCTCATTAATGACCATGATGGGCTCTGAAATCAGGAAAAGAAGTCATTGCAGAGTACTTGCAGCTTCAACAGATTCTCTGTTTGATGCATGTCATTGTGTAAGATGTTCTACTGGGTATTTAAGACCTGTCTGAACTACCAGCACACTGAAAACAGCAGACCTAAAATATGCATTGTGTGAAGTTTTTTTCCCCCAAACTTACTCAGGTTCCCTGTAATTTCTGTGTGTCTGTTTCTTAAGGAAGTGAAAAACAACATGAACGTTTCAGTACCCATTTGCAAAGTCATTAATGCATTGATGGAGAGGGGAGAAGAGAGACACATTTAGAATTTAACCACATGAGGAGCTGCCAAAAAGCAGGCTAAAGGACAGTTTTAAAAAATATAACATGTTATTGGATAGACTAGGTATTAAATAGGAGCAGGACTTGATGACAGTCTTCGTTATTCCAAAAAAATGGGAACAGGAGGGTGTTCCTGGATTCCTTTGGTAGGTGCTGTGTGGCAGTAGGAGAACTAGACCTGTGCATGCAACCTGTGCCATTATGAATGGTTTCTGCTACTAGAGAAAGACATTCTGCAATTTGGAAAAATAAACTTTATCCCTTCTACCTAATGAGTGGGAGTTACTTAACAAAGTTTCAAGATCAAAGTACTGTGTTTGTAGCAGCCAAATATAAACTGAGGAAGCCCCTGAAACACTGTAGTTGTCTGTAAGACATCTCTCAGGTAGAGTGCCTGCCACTGCTGTGTTACTGTGCTGTGTCAAACAGGATGTATCTGAAATCAACAGAAATGCTGTCAGTTGATTGCTGCAGTAAATGGGGAGAATTTTTTCTTGGGTTTTTATGAACTGCATCAAACAGGATATAAATAAATTCTGTTTACTGACTGATCAATAATGAAATCAAGCTGCAAATTGCATGCTATTTCTCACTTGGATTTGAACGACCCGTTTTGTGATTCCTTGTCTAGAGTAGAAAAATGAGAAAGTTATTAAGCACTTCCCTTGGCCCATGTTGGGTCCCATCATGTCTTCAGTAAATGCCTCATTGGGATCAATGGGGATTTCTGATTTAAAAACTGATGGTGTGATAGGCTCTAGTTTTATTTGCTTCAGTTGATTACCCAGTTAGAATAGCATCATTTATCTAAGATGATGGTGTCACTGCTGAAGGATTGTTTCATTTTGAAAGAACATAGTTTATAGTATGGGCAGTCTACTAGTGCTGCTTTATTTTGTTCAAAGTAATTGTTTGAAACATCGCTGTCTCCCTTGAGTTTGCTTGTACAGCCCTTGTATAAAGCTTTCATGGAGACAAGGAACCACTTGGGCTTTTAAAAACAAACCAAACAAATCTAGCATCTTTTAACTTTTTTTTTTTCTAAATGACTTTGTGTAATATGTCTTAATCCTCCTGTAGACAGGGCTGACTCTTGCTGATTCAGCGCTATGGAGAACAGCCTGAGGATGCCAGGAGGAGTAGGCCATGTGCAGAAACTCTTCCTTGGGCTTCCCAGTTCTAATAAAGCTGGGAATGAAAATTCCAGAGAAGCAGAAAGGGAGAAGGGGCAGGATGGAGGAAGTGGGAACCATAATGGGATCATGAGTTGGTACACAGGAATGAGAAGACATGCTGTTCATGGCTAGGCAGAGCATATAAAAGCAATAATCTACTTCAGAGCTAGAGATGAGAGGGAGAAACTTAATCTCTTCCCTCCCTTACCCTTGCAGCTCTCTTAATTTTTCACATCCATTTTTCAACCTGTTGCCTCTTCAGGTGACGCTCCCAGTGGATTTTTAATCCTGTAACTGACTGCGTTCTTGGCCATATTCTTAGCTATGTTAGCAACACCTAAGAGTCCCAATACCCAGTTTTAGATGGCCAGCTTCCTTGACCCTTTCAACTTAGCACAAGAAACTCCTGTAAGAAATGAAAAATTCTAGCCCACTCCTGCACTGAGTAGGAAACCCAGTGCTGATATGAAATACTTTTTTGGCAGAATCAGAAATCACAGAATCACAGAAACATTTCAGGTGTGGTACATATAGAAATAACCAAAAATATTTCTAAAATCTCAAAGCCTATCAAGTAAAAGACCTTGCCTTATTTTTCCCATGTTTTGAAAATGAGAGAGACAAAAAGGACTATTGCTATACTTTGAAAACAGGAGAGATGAGGAGGACTATTTCACTTGAAATGTGTAAAGATTCTCAGTATGTTTTCTAACTGATTCCTCTCCTCCATGCTTGATCATCCTAAAGAAGCACACATGAAACTTGCTTTGTTACTGTGGCTGGACTTTCTTCATCACAGATACATGTGACTTCTTGGAGTGGTGCACATGTACAGGACAATGTGATGAGAAACAATTTGTGCAGGGGCCACACAGCCTGTGTGACTGTGTGTGCACATGTGGTACAGCAGCAGGTTGGAAGACCCTTTTGGGCTCATCTACCCAGCAGTCTCATTAGAGAAAAGCTACACTGGCCAAGTCAGCATCATTGTTGGCAGTTCTGGTTATTTATATAGAAAGCCCAGGTCATGTATGTATTAAGGTAAATGCCAGCTCTCTTCACTGGAGTGCTTTTGATCCTCGTCCCTGCTCTGTTCTAAGTGGGTATATTGATTGTTGCAACAACACCAGTCCATTTAAATATTCATTGCAAAAGATGTATGTTGATTTTTTTTAAACAAACTGCCAAAAAAGGGTGTCTATGCATGTTTGCCTCCTTCATGAATTTGCAGCCATAGGCTGGCCTGTGCTCCTGACCCCTTGGCTGCACCATGAATTGTAATGAATGCTGGGGCAGCTTATATAAGCTCACCCGTAGCCCTGCAGAGAAGGATGAGAAGAAATCACTGCTGTTTGTCTGGAGCTCTGCAATCAGGAAAAGCTGTATTTCTTGTTTGATTTCATAACTTGGAATTCAGTCACCACTCCTAAGGGAGGTGTCGCTCTGAGTTGCTGCTCTACCATTATAAGTTAAAACCTGCATTGAGGCATAGGCACCCTTTAACAACTGGGGGGGTTGCTGCTTTCTGGTCTGTGTAGGGCTGCTTCTCTTTGTTATTCTATTTTTAAGTCAGGTTGATGTTTTTTCTGCACTAACCCTATCACCATATTTCTGTGTGTGTATGTGTGTGTGTGTGTGCGAATGAGAGATAATAAAGCTGCATGAGATAAGGATGTGATTTTTTGACTGAGATTTTATAGGCTGTAGTGTTCGGTAGGGAGGGGGAGATTGGAATTATCAGATTATTGTTTATGTGATGATTTAGAAGAGTCAACGAAAGGCCTTAATATCTTGAATGCAATCTCCTTGAATAATGCAATCTATCCCAAGCCATTTTGGATACAGTATATAAATAACCATTACATCTTTATTTTATGTTCATTGCTTTAAAAACTTTCTTCTGTACCACACTAGTAGCTAGTTTACCTTTTTTCCACAGCTTCACATCCATATTTACATAATGCAGTACACTGTATCAGTTAAAGTCTTTACAAGCACAGACATCCAAGTTAGAACCGGTTACTATTTTCTGTGCTGTGCTAAAACTGAGTATCCCTAATTAATCACTCTTATCCATAGGGAAAAAAAAGGTGTTACAAACACCAGCTTTTTGTATTTCACTTTCTTGTATATGGGTCTCTTAAAAATTGTTAATGATTCTTGGGATTTTGTTTTGATTTCCCAAAAAAAAGAAGATTGCTGTATAGTATGATTGTAAGCTGCAGGACAGCTGGTTTATTCAACACAGTGCTTGAACTTAGCTATATGACACAAATACTGTTCCTTTTAGGGGATGTAATTTTTGAGATGGAGGATGCACAAAGGGTGTCTTTTAAATTTTTTTCCCCCTGCGTGGTGCTCTGCCTCACTTATGCAACAGAGTTGAATAAATCTGAGATGAAGTCGGGCTTTTATGTATATTTGTCTTTGGCTCTTGCATCACATTTGCCTTTTGTTCTGCCTTTTAGACTTGTTTGGCTAATGGAAAACTGACATCTGTGGAGTCTGCAGCACCAAACACGTTATGTAGGCTGACGAGGTTCATGACCAAGCGAATGTTAACTCAGAGGCAATCTTTATATTTTTTTGAATATAATTTGGAATTACATCACTATACTATGTCTGCATGCATTAAATTTATCTTGGAGATGATATATTATTTAATAGAGCATACTCCAAGAGTACAGGTATAGGCCTGGTATAGGTCTGACTTCTGAACCTATCCTCTGATCTCTTTCCTTGGTCTTCTGCTTTTGGCAGTATCTTAGTGATCCATGCCAAGGCAGGTTTCCTCAGTTCATTCTTCAAGTTCATTACAAGCATTAGGGATGCTGACAGTTGCCAAACGTAGTAGTATGCATTTGTGAAGTTTTGGCAGGGAGTCCTACCTTATGGAGGATAAAAGAAAGCAAGCTGTGATACAGTTTTATTGCCATTGCTTCTTATGGAGCAGGCTGCTTTTAAAGAATGAACTTGTGTATTAGAAGGTTGAGACGAATGGGTTTATTGCTAAACACTGTTGCTTCTTAACGTGGTTACCCAGGCCTACAAACGTCACACAGAACAAATGCAAGGCATCTGCACTTACCCATGGACCTCCTGCTGGTCTCTAGCTCACTCTGGAGAGATGGAGGCCTTTGAGAGCTACTTGGCTAACTACTGAGTCCAGCCAGGTGGTTTCAGACTTTTGTGCTGGACAGCTTAGCACAAAGAAAGAAAATGCAGAAATGGTCTATATTTCTCTTCTCCCAATCCCGGGGCATTAGGAATCCATGTGCTGAATTGTGACTGGTTGGACAAACTTGATGCCAAGCCAACTGCTTGTGACCTGTTTAACAACGTGTGGCATTTTTTAGAAAGCACAAACAGAGGCTCTAGTTGCTGACAGGGCACCATGACAGGAAAGGAAAGTTCATAAAATCTTACAGGAGATACTATTTTCTGTCCTGACTTAATGGATTGTGTAGTGTTTAGTATCTCTGGTAATGGGGCAATAGAGTAGGCTTCAATGGAGGCTTTTAAATGTACTCTGAGGGGGTTTTTTGCAAGTGGCTCTCTGCTGGTTGCAAGTAATTGGTGTGAGTAACTCTCAGCATGGCTGAGAGCAAGTCAGTATTATGCATGCAGATCTTTTATCTGTCGTGCTGCTTGGGAGTTTCTCCAAAATCTGAAAAGCTTAACTTACGATGGGGAAACAGCAGCTTTACAGCATGGTCTGTTTTCATTGAAGCATGACCTCCGAGCTGTTGGCTGCTCTTTGTTAAACCTCTTCCACTGCCTTGCAGGAGCTGTCAGTGCTGCCGAAGCTGCACTTCTACACTGAAGTAGGAAAATTTTGAAATCAATAATGCATGACTTGGCTTCTAATAATGCAACACAAACAAACTATTAGTTAAACAGCTGGCTTCTGGCTCTAAATGTATAATCGGAGTTAATTGAATCCTGGCTATTTTATTTAATCGTTAGTAACTACCTAATAAACTCTGGAGGTGATTAGCAGCAACAGTAACTGTATTTGTCATCTCTCATGTCTGAAGAGATCAAGGTCTGTTTTCTAAACATGAATCCAGGCTGGTATCAGGCCAACTACATAACAGTGGAGCTCAGGTCAGTGTATGACAAGTAAATATCTCACCTGTGCTAGACCTGCATGATGTTCTGCTGGTTGAGGCTTTCTGAGCACTCTAAACTGGGAGAGGTGGCACTAACAGGACATGTTCAGCGTCACGGAACCATCAGGTTTAGTGCTTGTATGCTTTTTACAGCAACCACACTTCTCATTTGAAGAGGTTGTAGTAACGGTATACAGCTTTGTGTCTGATAGATGGTCCTGTTCATTAATGGTCATTGACTAAAATATCAATTTTGGAAATCTTTGCTATAAAGTGCTATTAACTGAAGCAAGCATGCATGTTAAATATCATCTTCAGCAGCACTAGTTTAGGGATATTGACTAGTAATACTAAGATAGCTTGGAATCTAGACTATTTTGGCATTAAAGCTAAGTTGAGGGATATGGTCCTGAACATATAATTTGTGGCACCTAATAAATAAGATGTATTAGATCAGCTGCTGTTTCTGCTGTCTTAAAGGGGTCTTCATTTCCTCTTTAAAAAATGCATTGTCTTTCGTGAATCCCCTACATAATAATGGTTTGGAAAATAGAGTTGCAACCTTGAAGTAGTACAAGTGTACTTAATCGTATGCCTTAATATTAAATTAAAAAGCCTATTTCTCTTAATAGTAAACTGGGAAACGGTGTGGAGAGCCAATACCAAAAAGAAATTCCGAGTTCACACCAATATGAACAGGAATGTGGGGCTTCTGCGAATCTTCCCAGGAATCACCGCTGCTGCTGTAAGTGCCACCTCTTTGTTTTGGAAGTGGGTAAAGTGACACTCAAATACTTGATTAGTTACCTGAAGTAGGAAAGCTGTTGGTGGCAGTGATTGGGGTTTTGGAGGGAAGGGAAGGGATCTGTCTTCTTCTGATAAACATTTTTTTTTAAAATATCAAGTCATTCAAAGACTATTTTTGTATGACATAAACTGTTGATAAAAGCTTTTCAAATATCTTTTGTATAAACTACCTGAGCTCTGAAACTTAGAATTAATTTCATATCACAAATAGGTCAAGTGTGGTTTTGTAGACAGGTGTAGGCTACAATGACCAGGAAAATGCTCTCTTGCTGCATATTGAGGCATATTAATAGATATCTTGTCAAAGAATACAATATATGGTGGGTGGAGTGTGATTATTTCTATAACTCATGCTTCTTTTTTACGGTTAGTTTTGTCCCACATTGGTGGTTAATGTGACCCTTGCCATTCACAGACAGCTGAAAATGAGAAGTGAGATTTTTTTTGCCTTTAGAAACTGTTTTGCAGACTGTGATTTTAGGTAGATTAAATTCTTGTCTAATATTAGTTCCATTAATTGATGGGTCTTTTGTGGCTCTTGCCATATTAAATTGAAACCAGTGGTTTAAGCGGCACTCCTCAATTATATCACCATTCTTTTTAGGTGAATATGAACAGATGGAAAGACAGAGGGGTGGTATATTTGCAATAAAACTCCAACTGCATAGTTAGCCTCATGGGGGTTTAGAGTGTATTGCATTTAGCATATGTGATCAGCAAGGAAATGTCTAGGTTGTCTTTCTAGGAAAAGGACTTTTGTAGGCATTCGCCTACAGTGAGGCAAAATACCTAACTCCATATCAACTGGCCCCGAATATATTTGTGTCTCTTTTTGGTTTTGGGGGGTTTTGTTTGTTTGTTTGTTGAGTTAAATCAATTGGGTTTTGTGTTAAAAAACTCCAGGCTTCGTTAGAAAGGTCTTTCCTGAAAGGTGAAACACTCTCTCTCTTACACAGACATTGGTTAAAAAAACTCTGCTAAAGTAAAAAAAATCTGTGCAGGGGTGGGGAGTTCTAGTCTCAATAATTCTATGTTTATTTAATGAGTGTAAATCTACATTTTTGTTCTGCCAAACAGTGGTGCAACAGTATAGCCTGTTACTGGCACTTGAACAATAAAATCCTTTTTCACATTCAGATAATGACTGTACAAAATAGTTTATTTTTAAATCTATCCCTCTAGAAATTTTAAAGGAAGCTAGAGAGGGAAATTGTCATTTTTTTAAAGCTTATTCTACAGTTGCAGTAGTTGCAAGTGGGGACCACAGAAGGGCATAAGAAGACTGTAAGGCATGAGAGTCTGTAAGATTATAGGAATAGATTAATTTTAAAAATGCTGTGCCATACATGAAAATTTCAAGGTGACATAAACATGCCTTTTGTCTCTCTTCCCTGTCTTGTTTTTAAACAGGTAAAAGCATTTCTTCAGCCTCCAATTGAAGGCATCGTTCTTGAAACGTACGGAAGTGGCAATGCCCCAAACAACAGAGAGGACCTGCTGGAAGAACTAAAGAAAGCAGCTGAACGAGAAGTAGTGATTCTAAACTGCACCCAGTGCTTGAGGGGGTCTGTTAAAACTGTTTATGCCACAGGGCAGGTGAGGACCGTGCAATGGCTTCAGACTCCACTGCCATAGAAACATACCACAGATACAACTGGATTGTTAACTGCTGGTAGTCCCAGTATATAAAACCAGGTTTATTAACTGTAAGGTTATTGCTCATAAAATAACTACATCTGAAAAATACTAATCCAGAAGCATTTAAATCCCTATCTACAAACAAGATCCTGTTACCCCTGGTCAGAATGGTGGAAATAATCAGCTCAAATCCCAAATTAGTGATTGCTTATTCCTGTCATGTGCAGCACTCCAGGATACTTTGCATTAGATTGGTTGTATCTCTCTCAAAGGGATTCCACTGAGCTAAAAGCTAGTTTAGGGGTCAGATGATCAAATAAAGTAGTACTTGATAGGATAACGGTTCCTTAGCTACAATGTAGGAGCATCAAGAAAGCCTGCAGATGCAAGTAATATTCCAAATCCCAGTTCTTTACTTGACTGGAAGTACAACTGAATTCAGTGCAAGATTGGAGAAAAGTATGTAAGGAACTGTTTGCCTTGAAGAATGGAAATCAGTTTAGTTTAACCCATGAGGGCTAGTTTAAAGCACGCTTTGTGTACATACTGTTAATGTTCAGAGCATTTTATAATGAGTTTCTCAATTTTGTATTAAAATATGACATCACTGGGACTAATAAGAGCTCAAAGCCATGGAAGAATATATGTTGGCATGTGGTAAAGTGAAGGAAGCTGGTTTAACTGGCCTTTAGAAAAAGACCAGCCATTAAGTAGCCAACAAACTCTGCCAGAGGGTGACTCATCCTGCTGCTTTAGACACCTGGTTTTGTTGGGAGCAACCACCTGTCTGGAAGAGCCAGCCTCTTCTCTGACTGCGTGGCAAACCTAAATACCCTAGTCTGGTGCTGGAGCCTCTCTCTTTTAACTTTGGTTTTGCCACAGCTTTAGATTATATTTGCACATAGTCTGTTTTGAGGAGAAAGAAAAGGAGACTGTAAGAGTTTCTTTCCACCTCCTTAGTATCCAAACTTGGTATTTTCTGATACAGGCAGTTATTTGGGTATTGGTAAAACTCTTCCATAATTTAGTGATGTTTTGAGAATTACTGATTTTTGCAAAGATCCCATGCTCTGTAGCAAATGCTATAGGAATACATGGATTAGACAAAACAGTTCACATGGAAGAAAGAAAGCAGTTAAGTCAATAAAAGACACAACATTTATATTTGAAAAGCAACATGAAAACAAAGCCTAGCTTTTATGTGCTTTATGTGATCTTCCGCTTGAAATGAATTGCTAAAATATATGTAAGGAAGAAAAAAACCCTTTTCTGTGCTGTGGTTTAAAGATTCTCCAAGTAGACACCTCTAAAATGGCTTTTTGGAGTCTGATCCAGACTGTTGATATGCTGAACTGAAAGATTCTGCTCAGGTCCTCCTGAACCACTGTAAGGCTGTGTGGAAATGTGTTCCCTTCTGATTTCCACTTTTTATGTGGAGTATGTACTATGTTGCTTCAGCATCAATTGATAGAGGCTGCCCTGTTTTCTTGGCATCTTTTGAGTACAGCACTGACAGAGCCAAGTCCTACAAAATTACTTCGTGCTTGTTCCTTCATTTCCTTCTCCTTTTCACGAGGAACCACTCAGTGGAGAAAGTAACATGGGTGAATGCTGTAAAGTTGCTATAATGTTAACTTTGATGTTTCTTTAAATGAAATATTTCAAAGGTCTTTGCACATGGCTGGGCCATTTTTCACTCATAGAAGCTGGCCAAGTTGGTCAGCTGAGTCCCTGGTTTCCCTTGAAGTGTTTGTTTTAATTAACTGAATGTCTGGCCTCTGCTCCATCTACACAGTAGAAACTTATAATTGAGGGGACTTTAGGTATAGGAAGGAAGCTGGGAAATCCCTTCCTCCTCCTCTTTCTCAAACCTGCTGAAAAAGCCCTAACTGTTCTTTGGTTAGTTCTGCAGTACAGAAAGTATTTCTCACCTTCTCTGTATGTTTTCCCATGGGACTTTAAAAAATGTTAGTCTGGGTCTCTTGGAGGTGGATAATAAGCTAATTAAGGCTCTGTATCTTGCTGAAAATATTAGTTAAGCCACAAGAAGTTTTGAAGCTTAAGTTTGTATACAAGGTACTTAACAATTAAATGCAGTGCTGGAACCTAGTTCAAGATACTTAACTGTGAGGCATCACATTATGGCAGAGGGTGATCCATGATTTGCCCTGGTACAGTTTAGTCTTTGCTGTTTTGTACACTTATGAGGCTTGCTGATCATAGCGAAGTTCCTTCTTTTTGCTTCTGTTCAGATTGTGGGGGTTTTCTAACTGCTGGAAAGATAAGTTTAAAAGGTCATCTTTTGCAGTTGTTCTTGTCAGAACTGTGTAAATTACCTATTTTAGTTGCATCTTCTAAATCATACTGCTCGTGCTGCCTGAAAGGATCTGAAAGCACTCCTGCTGTGAGCACACTGTAGTGCTGGAATTCATCCAAAGCAATGCCCCATAAAAGAATGGTAAATATGTCTGTGTGAGAATAGCCTACTTGGCAGTGTTCAAAATGCCACTGGGTTAAAACATAGTAACTGCAGCTTTTCAATAAAGGGAATCTGACAACTCTGCAGATAGCTGATATGGACCTGTAACCTTTCCCTTTTAGCATAGTAAATGACCGTGGCGAGCATTTGGTGGGCTTCTTCAGTGTTATTGCATGGAAAAGAATTTAAAGTAAAAGTAATCTTTATTCAGCTTGCTCTAGTATTTGCTTGGTATTTGATAACTAAAATTACAAAAATTACTGTGGCAGTAGGAGGAGCAAGAGAGTGGAGGCTCAGCTGCATACTATGTTCTGTGTAGCTGCTCATCATTTATATGCCTTTTCTGTACGTGCAGGTATTTCTGAGTGCTGTGCTAATTGGAATCATTATTTCTTTTTATTCAGACTCTTGCTGATGTTGGAGTAATTCCTGGAGGTGATATGACACCAGAGGCAGCCCTAACTAAACTGTCATACACGCTCAGCAAGAGAAACCTTAGCTGGGAGGAGAAGAAGCAGGTAAATATTTCAGTGTGACCTTGAAAGACTTTAAGTTTCTCATCCACTGCATAGCTTCATGCCTTGAGCTTCTCTCTTGCATTTAAAAGCAATAGTTTCCAGAGCCATAATGTGAACACTTCATGTGTTTTTTTTCTGAGGGAAAATACTATTAGACAAATAAATGTATGTGGATTTGGAGAGAAAAAAATTCTCTGCATAAGTCATGTGAAGACCATGACTGAACCATAAAAATGCCATCTTTAAATGGTAGTAGTCTAGGCTGGATATTTTCTGCACTGAAAACTCTATGCAGAAATTCATACCGGAGACACAATCTCAACCCTACTGAAGTCAGCAAAGATCTTGTCACTGATTTTAGTGTGGTAAAGATTACATCCCAGACTGATTCACACACAGCTAATTGTGAAAATAAGTATTGCCTACAACCTCTTCCTTTACAGCACTACTCATAAGAGTGTTAGATTTTAGTTCTCTAAGAGGAGATACACTTTAAAATACATAAAATAATAAAGGTTTATTCTAAGAACCAGCTGCTTTTAAATTCAGAACTTCTTTAACAGTATTCTTTCTGTTCATTGGCTGCTTAATCAAGGCTTTTTTCTGCAAGTTGTATAGCTATTTATCATGTCCCTTTTGTACAAGGAACATGTAGCTATGAATTAGATAAGGGAGCAGCAGTCTGCAGGAATGCCTGAGTATTCTATGCTTGCATGCAGTGAAATCATAATCCTGGCACTTTGGGAACTGACATCATGATGAGTCACTCTCCAGACTTAACACTGCATGCACATGTGTATCTCACCATGGTGCTTTCTTTTTATTTAAACTGAAAGAAATTTGATCATTATTTCATGCTCCATATCTTCCAACCAGCAGCTGTTTAGACAAACATATTTGGATACCTGTGATCATAAGTGTGGTGGCTGGAAGTACCACTTACCGTGCTTAGGAACAGTTTCAGCCTCGGAGTTTTCAGTTGTTTGCTAAAGCCCTGGCTCTGAAAAATGGGAGGAGGAGCTATGTGTGTCTTCAGTGAGGATGTCAGGAGCATACTCTGTGCAAGAGCATGCTTGGCAGGCAACACAGTGCTGTGTGAAGAGTAGTGGTATTGCATCTTTTTGTGCATATACACTTTAGAAACCCCAGCTCTTCACGGGTGCCCCTTGGCACACTCACTGACCCCAGAACATACATGCACCAGCTTGGGTTTTTTTAAGGCATACTTTAATCTTCTTGTACAAAGAGTTATTTGACCTGGGACAGGGCAAACCTTCCCAGCTGGCTTTCTGCCTAGATGTGTGAGTTAAATCTTAATTTGAGATCCGTTTTGCCGAGGTGAGATAGCTGAGTTACCACATGAGGATTTGATGATAAGGTGTTATAGGTACACTGGCACACAGTATTTCTACATCTTCATGTGCTGCCCTTTGGAATGTGCTACAAACTTTTTGAGTGGTGATGTGCTGGACCTCCTTTATATTGTCTGAAAAACAAAATCATTTATGTAATGTCTTTGAGTTATGTAGAATTGATTTCCTCATTTGATCCATTGTATGGACCCACAAACAATAGTGTTGGCACAACGGGGGGAGTAGCATGCTGCATTGCCTGGGCAGGAATGAGTGGTAGAGACCAGGAGAAGAAGAAAGCTGAAAATATGTTGTCTGTGGCAATATCTTCAGCTAAACATATCACCAAACAATAGTCTCCCAAGAGACGGAAGCTTTCCTGAAGCTGGCATGGTTATTTTAGGATTCTCTTTCAACATGAAGAAGGAAGGAATGTGCCCCCAGACACATACAAATGTGTGAAGAGCTGGTAGGACTGAGTAAGGCACGTAGGGCTTTGCACTGGGTGCATTTAGCACAGGTGCCAATTGCTAAGGTTACCCATGTAAAGCAATGATCTCGACCTGTCAAAGTCTAAAAGTGTGCCAAAGCTGTCGGTATCCTCTGAGTTACATGGAGATGGGACTTTTCCAGCAGACAGCTACGGTGTTGTCAGCTCTTGGAGTTTTTTTTTTAATAAAGGGCATGCCTAGACATAAGTAAACCTGGGGCATTCCTCCTTCCAACATCACATCTGTTTCTTGCAAACTTTCACAATCCTGCTTTTTAAAATTCTAATTGAAATAACTATATGCTTTATAGCTGCATCAGCAACCTTTCGTGAAAGAGTGCCAGTATGTAAAATTGTCAGAATTGAGGAAACCAGTTGCTTTTTCTTAATAACTGGCTTCTATCTGTGTTCTCCAGATTTCCTAGAATCTGTCTTTTGGAGTTTTTTCATTTCTTTATTGCTGTATTCAAGTACTTTCTACACATTAATTGGCTGACCTTTTTACATTTTGATCTGGGTTTTTTTTCCAAGTTATATTGGATGCACCCGTCCTGCAAACTGTTACATGCCTGCTTGGATACTGAGTGACTAGTACTGCTGTAGACCCTCTGCATTCAGTGCTGGATCCATGGACAAATTTTAACAAAATCAGAGCTAATGGAGCTGTTTGAAAATGCATGGGAATACATGACTGTCCACAGGCAGCACTGGGCTTTGTTTTGAGGCCTGTGTAGGAGTCCTGAGGTTTGTGAATGCTGGCAAAAGTCAGCATTTCAGAATATTCTGGTCTTAAGCCTCACTCTGCTCATTACTCACTATCTTTGTGTTTTTAAGTAGGCTGCAGCTTCCCCACTAGGGAACTTTTGTCTGCATACTCTGAAAATGGGGGTGTTTTGTTATGTGCTTATTTTGATTTCTTTGCTTTGGAAGAAAGTTTTGTTTCCCAGTCTCTCTCCCTCCTTTGTCTTTCTAAACGTGCAATCTTCATGGGACAGTAACTATTTCTTTAATCTTTTGTCTGCATTTAATTACTTTCCATAATTCCTGCAAACAATTTTCTAACTTGATCCTAAGGTTTTTTATTAGATTACCACCATATTTTTCCTCTGCTAACAAAGGGTTTGATTGCTTGCTTTTCAGATGCTGAGTGAGAATCTGAGAGGAGAAATGACTGTTGTACCCACAGGAGCCAAGATCTCTCTGAGAGATAGCAAGTTTATTCAAGTGATTGCCAAATCTCTAAGTATCAGCAGCAAGGAGGTATATGCTTAAAT
>WBMV01001117.1:1208322-1248170 GCA_013396655.1 Campylorhamphus procurvoides | reverse complement strand
CCCCCGCTTCTTTGTAGCCCCATCTTGGCTTTATTTTCCTGGCTGGCTGGTTGCAATAACAAGCCTCAGACAGATACTGTAATTCTGAGCATCACTGATATGAAGAAGTCCTTTGTATTTTTGTGGTCAAATGTATTGACAGTCTGGAGCAATCCAGATAATAATGGGTGAAACAGCTTAATTGTACATGCAGTCATAGAAGGCTGATACTAAGGAAGCACTACACAAGTGTAGAGACACTTGTGGTGCTTAGTATTAGTCCCTCCCAACTGGAAAATTAGAAAATGTAGTACTGGTTGTACAAACACTCACTTTTCTCTTGACTTGGTTTCAGGGAAGATGGGATTTTTATTAACTAATGAAAATGTGTGATTCTTCTTTAGTGAGCATGAGAAATGGGAGGATATTCAGGGAGCTTATCAGTGTAGGTTTGCAAGTCCAGGTTACAGATGTATCTGAGGAATCACATGAATAAAGTTGATCTAGTCTTGAGGAGACTGGACTGTATGGTCTTTTCCAAATCCCACCAGCACTGTTTCTCTTACTGTCCTGATGTGTAGCTGTGGCAGTAGAGAGATGGTAATTAGTGTGTGCACCTTAAATAATATATATAGATGTCAGGTACTTGTAGTGTTGCCAGGGAGGAATATAAATCTTATGGACGTGAGACTGACAAAATTTAGAATAAACATGAGACTTTGTTCTTTCCAAGAACTAAATGCTACCATTTTTAAATATCCACATGACTAATTTGGAAACTCTACATGAAGGCAAGGGCAGTGTTTTTATCACTTGGATATCAGTCCCATTAGAGGCAATGCTGGTATTAAATGTTTAATTTTATTTGTTTCTCAGGAATTGGAAGCCATAAGAGATGCATTAATTCCGAGTTTGGCTTGTGCTGCAGCTAAACTGGGTGACATAGATGCACTAAGAGCCATAGCAGAAATGGTAATGTAAAATTAACTGTTTGTACAAAACATTAATTTTTAAACAGAGCTGTAACTGATGGGAAGAAGCTATGCTCCCTGAAATTTTCTACCGAAGTCTTAGATTCAAGGTGCTTTGACTATTACAAGGTCTTTGCTTTTCAGGATTGGTATGTTCTTTCCCCTCTCTGGTTTTCATCTGTTTATATTTTCTTTTGAACTGTGAAAATACAGGTAGATTAAAATGCAAGTTCTTATCTGCTAACTTTGGAACATTTTAAAATGTTTGTGCTACTTTCTTTTCACTTAACTTTCTTTATGCATATTCATAGTATCCAGCGTTTGGATATAAATCTGCCATGATTAAAAAAAAAGAACGTGAAAATTATATTTAAGCAAAACTGTGCAGTTCTAATTCAGGATTTCTGGCTCTCCCCATAGCTCTAACTTGTGTTATATCTGAAAAAAGAAACAGGCATTTCCCTGTCTTCTCTTTTTTTTCCATCTTTGCCTTGGTTTACCCTACTCTTGAAACTTTGGTTGTGGGCCTTGAGAGAAGATAAAAATATTGTGAAAATAACAATAAACTAAGACAAGTAAAATTAGTACTCTGTAGACACAAAGCTGCTGTATGACATGCTGAAGTAAAGAACGTATCTGAGGGGGAAACAAGGTGGAATAAATATCTTCACTGGCACTGAAACAATCCTACAAGATTAAGTTTGACAAGCTGAACAATTTGTTGGCAGAATTAAAATGTGAAGTATGCAGCTACTGTGTGACGTATGCAGCAACCTAATGTGCAGCCATTATCTTTTTAGCATGTGAAGGATGTCTTCCTTTGTAGGGTGGAAACTTGAGCTGTGGAGACTACGATGGCCGAACTCCACTTCATATTGCAGCCTCTGAAGGGCATTTACCATTAGTTGAGTATTTGTTGATGTCTGGCGCGACTGTTTATGCTCGAGACAGATATGGATCTACCCCACTGATGAATGCGATCAAGTTCAGGTAACAATTTAGACACCACTCTGTGTAAAGTTTATAGACTTTCTATCCTTTTGGATTTCAAGTCCATCCCTGTGTTTTGGTCTTGTTTTATCTTAGCAGTCATGTGTAAATGACAGCATTTAAAATAACATATAGCAGCTTTATTTCAAAGGCTATGACTAGCCCAAATGGAAAGTTTTTTTAAGATAATATGAAATGAATGCAAACAACTTGGTATGCATGCAGAATTTTAGCACAAGGTAACCTTTGCTGTCTTCCTGCCAAGACTTTGTCCATAATTTCAGGGCTCCACTCTTTATTCTGAGGCTTATAAACAGAGTCAAACTGATCACTCCTTTTGACTGTGAGAAGTGAGAGTACAGGACCATGGGCTGTCTGTTTTCTTTCTGCCCTTCCCTTTCTCATCAAGACCAGCCTGTTTCAGTTGGCTCAAAATATACCGGTAGGTTGACATGTTTTAATCTTTCCCTTCCACCAGTGCTCTCCTGACTCTCTTGCTGGATGACTGGTTTTTTGATTTTTTGCTTCCACCCACTCATAATTATATGGGATGGCTGCATGGCCCTGCCTGCTTTGTGGATTTCCTCTTCCTGCTGTTACGAATGTCAGCAGTTCTGGAATGGTAGCCATGGACTTGTGATTTACCAATCTGTTCCATGTTGTATAGTCCTAAGGAATGGCCATAGCACAGAGTATAATAGTTATCAGTAATCAAAATTTAATTTTAAAACAGTTTGTATAGCCTGGGGATTCATAGAGCCATTGGTCTTCTAACGTGTTAGAAGCTGCATAACATAATCTCTTCTTGTTTCTTTGATCCACTTTCAGCTCCTTATCTCATATGCAGTCTGTATCGTGGCAGGTGAGAAGCCATTTTTTTTCTGCACAGGAGCTTGGAATGACTGAATTTTTATGGTCTTCATGGATGACTGTCCCCAAATATTCCTACAACTTTCTAATGTTGACAGGTTCACCCGTTTTGTGAAGCTGGAGTTAGCTCCCTGGGAGGTCTGACAGTCCGGGATTACCACTGGCTGCAGGAATAACTTGAAGGCTTCTTCTGTCTTGAAAATCAGATGCAGAAAACTCAAAGGGCTCTATTAATGTGGGACTTGAAGTCCTGCATGGTCATGCTGTGCTATTGCCATACCTACTGCATGGTCCCTTATGGCTTTGTAGCTATTGCTTTACCTCATGAATATATAAGCCCTTCACTGGAAAACCCTTAAAGTCTTAAAGCAAAAACAAGCCCAACAGCAAATCAAACAAATAACCTTGCAGTTGAATAGAGGTGGCTCTGGTCCAATGTGAGAAAATGCTAAAGCATTAGATACTATTAGATGTTCCTGCAAATCAGGCACCTACTTTTTTTACCGCACCCATCTACCGCCTGAGGAATTTCACATGAGCTTGTTGTTTGGATTCCTTAGCATTGCCACTCCTATATTAGACTCCTACTATGAGTCTTAAGCTCTTTAAGACTGCACACCCATTTTGATGCAGGGAGTTGTAAAAGGAAACTGCACCATAACCATTTTCAGTTTCTCTTTTTGTTTCTACTGTTGGAATGAGAGGAAGAGTTGACTTAGAACTAATCTCATAAATGTGTATTTATGATCTGCTGTGTACTAACACTGCATTTCACACTGGTAAGCATATAAAGAAGAATGCTAAAGAGCAGACAGCTGTACATGTGTATAATTAGATACCCACTAAAAAGATTTCTGCTACAGAAATATTTAAATTCCATTTATTAAACAGTTGCAAGCTAAAAGTGGAGAGATTATCCTGATGCAGCATACAAAGTGACAGAGAGGGAAGGGGAAAAAATGATGTTAATGACTAGTCAATGCTTTAAACTGTTTAATATTGTAAGTTTCTCAATTTTGCTCAATATTGCATCAGCTTAATCCCATTTTCTGAGAATTAATATTTGTTTAATTGGCATTTAATTGCAATACAGTATCCACTCATCTTAAAAATAGCCTTTTTCCAGTCTTATATGTTACATTTCTCAGTGGCTTGCTTTTTAACCAGCATACAAACCTATATAAAGATGACTGATTTTTCTTTTCCACTTAATAATTTTTAATGATCAGGAGTTATGTCTCTTCTTAAAAGCTTCTTAACATAGCACTGTCAGCTGGTATACCAGAGACTTGATCTATGTCAATGATAGTCTCTTAAATTTTTTTAAGTGACTCTTTCTTTGTTTCTTTCTAAATAAGAAATAAACTACTGCATTTCCGCTTTTTCATTTGTAACTCTGCAATTTGCTTGTAGTCTTGCTCACTTTATGCATGAAGCTAAACAGACCACTGTGAATTTAGGCCAGTTGCTTGACATCAAAATAAGTAGCATTCCTTTAATTTCTTACAGCACCCTCAAGGGATAATTCATTTTCAAAACAAT
The DNA here is from genome assembly GCA_013396655.1 of Campylorhamphus procurvoides. Classification (NCBI taxonomy): domain Eukaryota; kingdom Metazoa; phylum Chordata; class Aves; order Passeriformes; family Dendrocolaptidae; genus Campylorhamphus; species Campylorhamphus procurvoides. The sequence continues at coordinate 1,243,818 of WBMV01001117.1, read as the reverse complement.
AGAATAATATTTTTTTAATAACAGAAACTCCCTAAGCAGGAAAATGTCTTGAATAAAAATTGTGTATATTTTAGGTAGTAAAAGCACTTCCATTTACTTGTAGAGCAGTGGTAAAAGGTTGAAAATGGGGAGTTGCTAATACAGTGCTGTGAGAACATCAGATTAGAGGCAGTAAAATTACCTCCCACGTAAATATGAATTTAAATACTTGATATTTTGCAAGGTTACATTTACATTACTTCAGGAAATCTAAGGCAGAGTGAAAATCTAACCACCACTGACTCCAAAAGTACATTGAAGCCTGCCCTTACACTGTCTGAGCATAAAATTCCCACTGATACCATGGAGAAAACCGAAAAAGTGAAACCAAGCTGATCCTGCCATAACCATTCTGGTTGCTAGGGGAGCAAGCATGAAAAAGAATGAAGCCAGTCAAGTTTGGATATACATTACACCTGCATTTCTTTAAAGAGAGTTGGTGGAAGGTGTGCACCCTAGGGCCCCAATCCTGCAACCTCTTACATGTGTGTTAATTTCACATGTATGATTCATCCCTTTTGAAGTTGATTCACTTTAATACGTGTCTGCCAAGTGAGGGCCTGAGATGATATGTAGCGTACAGGACCTTGATTGCTGTGAATCCAGAGTCCTCATGAACTGGTAGGAGGTCAGGTGTCTTCATCTGGAACTCAGACTTCAGTCATAGCACTGAGTCTTGAAGACTGCACCAAATCATATATTTTGTTATTAACACATTAAAATATTAGTGTATATTGGAGTTTTTATGCCCAGTGTTATCAATAACGGAATCTAGTGGAGACGAGACACTAGAAACATCTTTTCTCTTTGTTTTTTCTTTCAGAGAGGGATGAATGACAGTGGTAGTATTATCAAAAGGCTAACTAAAGTAACACGTGCAAAAAAGCATTGTTTCTATAGCCTGTCTGACCAAGAGCCATGGTTGGGTACCAGAGGGAGAGTCAGGAACAGCTCACAGGTGACAATGCTTATCAGGTGGGGCTAGACTGGACATGCAGCCCTGCACCCCAGGCTGACATGGGGATGTTGGCCTTCCCTCTACACCTTGAACTTTCATTGTGCAGCAGTTCCTCTGCTCTTGGTTTTGTGCCATCCCTTAGAACAGGGCTTGCACCCGAATCATTCCCAAGAAGTTCGTGGCTCATGACATGACCTGAACTTGAGATCAGCTAAATTGTGCCCCTTGCGAGACTCTTTTTAATGCCGCAGGAGTGCAGCACTTCAAGAAACAATTTCTAAAGGCAAATACCTCTCATGTGCCTAAGACACAACAATATCAGAAAATTCACAGCCAGCCTCTCAAAATATGAATAATGCCCTTGTGGTAGGTACAAGACAGCAGAAGTGGTGCTCTAGGTAGGGCTTAAGTTTCTTCAGAATGTAGATAGCGTTTGGGTGCAAGTAGGAACAAGCTGTAGTGCAGCTCACCTCCCGCATAGTTTTCATGTTGAGTGATGAGAATGTGAGAGGTGGTCTGTTTGCTTTCCTGGACAGATCTGCACTTCATAGCCACAGTACTAAATTTAACACTTTTAAGTTGTGCATTGCTATTTGTCCCTGTTCTTCCTCTTCTTTTCCCTTTCTCTAACAAGCAGTAGTGCACAACACTTCCTCTTCTTCCCACCATACCAAGAAACATGATTTCAAATGACTTCCAGTCAATGAGACATTGTATTTCTATTTAGAAATGCCTTGTTGTAAGCATTTATTTGAAACTAACACTGTTAGTTTCAATGCTTAAAGATTTATTTTATTTCAAGCCACTTTTATTTTTCCTCATTTAAATTTGCTGTATTAAATGAGCAGGGTAAATGCTCCCAAATCTGTCTGTACCAATGATTTATAGAGTCCCACTCAGAGCAGTAATGGTTATATGGTATGAGTAGGATGTGAAATGCTTTCTGGAGGGAATTTTGGTACCACTGAGGAGTAAATAGTTATAACAGGAAGAGAAAACCTGGCTTTTCACTAGAATCCAGAGATACAGAACCTCATAGGGGGAATACACTGAGGGAAGATACCACACAATACATGCTTTGCTGCCTTTTATCTTTTAGTGTTGTCCCATAGAATAGTTTTTATTTTAAAAAGTGCTGGTTTCATGCTGGGATTTCCCACATAAGGTGGGAAGTAAGAAATACTCCAGGGCAGTCGTTGGAGAGTAAACAGACACTCCCCATGTTCAGTTCAGTACCCAAGGAGAGCTTGAGTGAACAGACATGTTCTACTTTAATGTATTTTAGGTCAAATTTCATTTCAGCTAATTACTGTTTTGCTTAAGACTAAGAATTAAAAAGCTCATACATGTAGAATTTGTTCTTCACCACAGATTGAAAAATAGGAAGCCATGCCATTATTTGCTGGCTCAAGGAGATGCTTCTGGATGGCTAGCCACATTGTAAGGGACCCACCTGAGAAAATACTTTAGATAACTGAGCAAACTTGAAGTATGTGCTGTTCCAGCAATGCTTTGCTGTGAAACAGAGGAAGAATTTTTATTTTTTATTGGCTGTCAATTGAAACAAAGCACAATTTTAAAAAATGTGGTCTGCTAGGTTCAATAATGTATGTTTGGAAAAACAAAATTATTCTTATAGCATATGTACAGTTCTTTGGTTGGTTTATAAACTAAAGATCTTATGTGAAACATACAAGCTTACATAGGCTTTATATGGGTAACTGTAAAGTAGCTTCTGATTGAAGGTGGAGTTTCCTAAAAGGGGGCAGTGGGATTAGATAAGCAGTTTAACCCACTTCAAAAATGAAAAGGCTCATGGCTATCACAAAAAAAAATGCAAGTAATTAAGCAGAATGTGTATGTGAGCTTATTTTTTGTTTTTAATTACTACAGATGAGCTTTTAGCTAATGGGTTGGAAAAGCTCCTATATTTCCTATTAAATGATAAGCCTATCTCTTTGTTTGGAAGTATTATAGTATAGCAGCTTACTTAAAATAGGAACTATGAAACTATTCCTGATCTACTGGGTCATCATGGTCTTTCTAAAGAAAAAAACCCTGTGCTTTGATTTATAAACTAGATCGATTGTTTAGCAGAGAAGCACTTTGTCACCTCCTTTTCAAACCTTGTTCTAAACCTTTCACTAGGTTACTTATGAAAAATATATTTTACACATTTTTGCATCTGTCATGTTATTTTCTAGCCACAGCAGTACCTTTAGAGAGCAGCCTTTCCCGTGTAGTTTCTCAAGCATCAGATTAAGGTATAGGTGTTGGCTAGTAGTGCTATTTGTCCCGTTATCTCAAAGGAAAGGAAAGGAAGACCTCCTAAAATCTCCATGTGGAAATAAATAATAAAGGCATTGTGGGGAGGGAGTTAGGAAAAGATGTGCTTTTGATGGAAGTTCATAAAAATGCTTACCATCATTTTGAAGCCCTAAAAACCTAATTAGCTTTCATATTAATGTAAAGATTCATTGCTTATCTGCAAGACACATTTTATTTAGGAATGATACATGTGGGCACTGTATTCTTTAAAGTCCAGAATAGATGCTGTGTACTAAATACTCTCACTATTTGCATGTATTTCAATCACTAATACTTCTACTGTTAAATTAAGCTAGGACTAATGTAAAGATACTAAGAACTCTTGGAAGAGAAGAATATGCATCCCTTTCCTTTTTAGAGCTGAACTTAACACTTTCTTGAGCTTAGTATGTGAATGAATTTTTGAGAGGGAGGGAAGCTCTGTTTACTACATCTGTCATCTTGGAGAAGATTAATTAGTTCTGTGATTGTGGAAAATATGATGTAAGAACTTTCACTGACTTTGTGGACATGACAGTGCTGGATTTAGGTGAAAACTTAAACCCTACCGACACTTTCTTTGTTTATTCCTCTCATAAAGGCACATACAAGTGATTAATTTGTTACGAGAAACAGGAGCACACCTTTCAAGCCAGGACTTGGAGAATGTTGGAACAATCCTCTGCAGGTAAATGTGATATAAGGTGAGGTGGCCCTAAAATTGGGATGGAGTGGGATGGTTTTTCAGAACAGACCTCCAGAATAGAGAAGTTTCAAGAAAAGTTGGGTCCCTGGCACATGAGGTAGCTATTTCTGCACTGGACAAATAGTAAGGAAACAACTGAAGTGATGAAATTAAGAATCAACTCTGTGTCAAAGCACCAATAACTCAAGAGACCTCCAAAGTAGAGTATTGTAAAGATCAGTGAACTGGAAGCAAATAGATACTCCATTTTTTTCCAAGGTGTTTTACTGAGGAAGGGTAAGAAGGAAGCTGTTCAAGGTGTGACTTAATAACATCTCTATTCAAAAATAAAACTGCACACAGTGCATCATTTTACTGTCTTAAAATCCACTTTTCACTTATATGGGAATGGCTTCTATTCTAACTTATATATAATATTGTTCTTAAAAATAACTAAATCAAATGGATGAATAGATTTAATCACAGAACTTGTGAATAACTGCTCACTGTCACTGTATTTAATTTTAAGAGGATATAGTTCTCTGTTAAAGTTGCTTTTAATATATAACAATGTGGATATGTATTATGAAAACAAATAGTACTTGTTCTGAATGACAAATTACTCTGAAAATCATGAGAAAGTTTCATGTATTTCCTAAAATACTGTTTTTACTTCATTTCTTCTTCTATTTTTGAAACACAAACAAAAGACCCCACAGTACTGGCCTTTGTATTGGGACTTGGCAGGAAACCATGAGATTTTCAGGGAGCAGCCAGTGCTGTATAATGTCTACAACACGAGGTCAAGGTAAAGCTTATGTGCATTCTGTAGAGACTGGACTCTGTCCTTTGAATAATTCTGGAATTAAGAAACACTAGCTGGAGTGTTTCCATTGTCAGAACACACTCAGAGGAGACTGGATAATAGTGTTTTTACCAGGAAGTTAAAATATGCACTTCCCAGGGCACTGCAAATGATAGGACAGAACTAAACCCTCAGTTTGTGTAGTTTCCATCTGCCAAAAGGTGAGAGGAGTGGTTTAGGGAATGATATTCCTCTGCAAATAAATTGGCCCCTTACTTAGTCCTGCTGCCACATGCAGAACCAGTTTGGCTAGCTGACCTGGCAGTATATGTCCAAAAAAAAAAGGGAAGAGAAAAGGCTGCTTTAAACAAAATGTGGTTTTGTTACAGGTTTTTAGGGAACATTGTACACCTGCATCTGTATTGCACAATCCCTTGTTGTTCAAAGCTGATATTTTGATAATCAGCACTTCAGATATTTTGAACTTGCATAGGTGGTAGTAAGTTCAGTATAAAACAATGTAAATCTTCCATACAGAGAGTGGGAGTGCACATCTGTAGAGGCTGAATGAGGACTTGGCATAGAGTGCCATACTCAGGATGAGAGGAAAAGGCTCTCCCACATTGATGTGGGTCAGGATCCAGGGCTGTGGCTTTCTCCTGGTTGGCAGCTGGAGTAGTGGCCATGGCCAGAGGCATGTCCATGGACAGGCATCACCACATGGCTTGTGCCAGGAGCACAGCCAGGCAGTGGTCAGGCTCAGAGACAGCCTGTGAGCTGTGGCTCTGCCCCACACTGCTCCTGCAGAGCTTAAGTGCTTCCTTTGCTCTTGCTGTTTTAGAGGGCCTGGCATTTCCACCGAAGTGGACTTTTTCCACGGAGCATTATTCAGATGCCTAAAAGTCATTAAATCCTCTGAGGTACTGGTGTTTGTCCTCCTGACAAAATGTCTCTGATACTTCTGCAGTATCCTCAGATGACCTTACTGATACACTGATTTTTCCAGCGTGCTCGGGCACACTTCTCTCTCCTACCTCTTACCTCCTTCTTTTAAGCCCTTTCTTTGTAGGCACTGGCACCTTCATGGCAGTCAACATGTTCACACAGTCAAGCTACTTAAAGAACAAGCTGTTTATAACATCTTTCCTCTGTCTGATTTGAACTATTTTCCTACCTCTCTTCTATCTTGTAACGTGCCTTAAGCTGAACTTTTTACTAGTCTGAATTTGTCAGCAAGGCAATAAATGTTTCAACTTTTTGGTGTTTAGAAGGAAAAAGCTGCTTGCTTTCTGAAAAGCTGTGGGTTCTTGCACTTAGTTAACAACTTTTTCTCCCTACAGTTCTGTCTGAATCAGAAACTATAAACATGTTTTTCCCCTTTGCTACTGAGCAATCCTCAATCAAACAGACTTTCATGGAAGACCATGAACAGTCATTTTTGTGTCTCCTCAGCTTCCTTCTGTTTAGACTCATGATTTTATAATAGAATAGAATAGTTCAGTTGGAAGATTACAGAGATAAAATAAAAATAAATGTGTTTCTTTGGCATTGGTGATGTTTGAGAGGGAAGGGTGTACCAGCCAGAACTGAGAGTTGGACAGTATCAGTGGGAGCTCTTGTGTAGGAAGTGGAGATGTATATAGGTGCAGCCAACATGATATAGTTATTAAATCTTTCATGATTTCATTTGCTGATGTCTTTTTTAAGTGAGAGGTGTTTGTCTGGTTTTAGAATCACTTTGTTGATGTTTGGTATCTGGTTCGTGGCTTTGTTTCGAAATGAGATCTCAATGTTAGTAATTTGTTAAAAATGTCAGAATATCTTCTCATATTGCAGTAGTATTGTCATTTGTCTGCAGAACCAAACCATGATGAGATAAATTGGAACACTCAGGCTTATTCTGAAAGCTTGTGGAGTTTTGGAGTTGGTAAACAGTTGATTTGTGTTTGGTTTTTTAAAGGAGAAAAATTTGTATAGAATTGAGATACTCTGTTCAAGACTGTAGTGTACAAAATTAAACAAGGGCATAAAGCCAAAACAGATTTTTTTTTTTTTCATATTCTTAGATTTTATAAAATGGTATGGTATTATAGACAGGGATGCAGCCTTTCAAAATCAGCACCTTTCAGAATAAAGTACCTCTTCAATTTGACATAAACTTAAGGAGTAAAACTGGGGAAGGAAGTATAAATATGCCTCTGGAACTAGGACCAAGCCTCTAATGTCTGTTGTCTTTCAAAGTCTGTCTCAACTGAGAGATTTGTGGAGATGCTAAGAGCAGCTCCCAAATGTGTTCAGGATAGAGCAAGCCATGCCTTGTGCTGGACTTTTACCTTCTTTTTCAAGGATTTTCATATTAAAAAAAAAAAAAACCTCTCTTCTGTCAGGGAGATGATATACCCAAAACCAAAGAAAGTATTTTGTGATTATGTAGACACTGAAAAAGGAGAATTGCTGAAAAAGCACAGCTTTTTGTCCTTGGGAAAGATGAAATCCTGCCTGAGGAGGCAGGAGAGAACCCCAAGGTGTCAATTCACTGTATTTATTACTTCCCAGATCTAGAACTGCAGTGGCCCTTGTCCTTATAAACCCTCTGAGACTTGACCACATTTGCTCCTCGTACCTTGACAGTAACAGAGCACCCCTTAATCTGCAGGTCAATGCTGGCATGGTGTGAGGAACAGAGTCAGAGAGTGGAATTGTACTGTCACTATGCTTGATATCTTAGCTCTGTCATCATCATGGCTACATTAGTAGTGCTGAAATTGTGAAATGGATATATAATAATTTTTTTCTGAGTGCAAGAGTATTGATAGGCAGCATGCTTGGGATTATCTGCTGTAAAAAGTATCAATCAGAGTTTAGTAAAATGTGTTAGATAGTTCTTTATCAACAAAGCAGGTTTTAAACATCCTGCTAAGTGTATATTGAAATTATCTTTATTCCATTTCATGCTGCTGCTTAGAGGTTGCACTTTTAGTTGGAATTGCTGGCATAAATATCTTTAAGAAAAATAGAAAGCAATGGTCCCTATAGTGTAAATTGAGAAGTCCTCTGTATATATTTGAGTATATGAAGTACATTTACAGTGTGTAAAGGAAATACAGATGTGAATGCCTCGAATATGGAAATCTGGAATTGGAGAAAATGTTTTGTGGTGGTTATCAATTCAGTAAATAGTAGGTATCTTCTGTTTCGAGTTGTGTGTAAGTTTTCTCACAAGCTACATCACCTTTTGTTCTCTGGGTCACAGTCCCCATAGAATACAGCTCTCACTTGATCAGTAAATGGCTGCTGCAGAATTGAAGATACTTCTGTGTATTTGGATTGCTCTAATGTCATGTAGGGCGTCACTTCACAGGTTTGACCTATGGCAGTGTGGGTTAAATTGCTCTTTCAGAACAGTTAAATTTCAAGTAAGTGCAGCAGTCCTTGTTTGTTGCATCTTACAGTGGTGCTAGCTGAATTGCCCTGGGTCTGTAGGTTGGTAATATTTCTGAAAGTGCTGGTCTTTGCCCAAAGTGGTTTCCACTTCGGTTGTGACTGAATGATGAAATTCTGTTTGGCAAATACAGCACTTTCCTGTCCAGTGTTGGTGATGCTCCTAACTCTCTAGGTAGGCTTTTTCTTTGTTTTTTGTTAGTTCTTTAATACCTTACGGCATTAACACGAAGAGACTAGTTCTTGTCAATAAAGATAATCCATGTGTTCCAGAAGTGGCTGCTAAGCAATTTCTTTGCTCTACTAATGCTTACACTTTATTAATACTCTCTTTCCTGCAGTTTCCTTACTGACCTCCCAGTGAGCTTCCTGTTGGACCTCCTTTGCATTCCTCTGTTTCCTTATTGCTTCTGAGGGGGGCCTTTTTGTGATGGCAGTTTTCATTAATGATTTATCGACCCTTTCCTTCATGATACCAGACTGAAGCACTGTTAAACCTCTTAGTACTCCACCACCACTCCCCTGTCCCCCAAAGGCCCTGGCTGTAGGTCATCTGAAGGATTGCAGGGAGGACCACAGAGACCGTTTGCTTTCCCTTTTCATGCCCAACCTCTCAGACTGCTGCAAGCAAAAGCCTCTCTCTGACTTTCTCCTCAGACTGCTGCAATTAGAGGCTTCCACTCCCCTGAAAACATATTTTCAGGTACTTAAGAGATTTAATCAACAACAGAAATGATTTCAACCTAGCAGAGAAGTGAAGGTTGCAGCGCTGCTTTCATGGTTTCTTCCATGAGTTTACCTGATTGTCTGCCCCTTGCATCTTTGAGCCTTCTCCACTCTTCACCAAGTCTGCCTGGCTTGGTTATTTTACCCAGGAGCCCATCACCACCTCCATCCCTGCTGCCAGCACAATGCCTTTCAACCCCAGCGATCACTGTTTAAGGCAGCAAACTCTGAACTTAGTAAGGCTGGGGAGAGCTCTCCCTCTCTTAATGAGATCCAAACTCACTTGATGATTATCAGCATTGTCCTGCTGAAACATTCTCCAGGCTCACAGCAAACTCAGGCTGAAGCCTCACAGATGCTGGTATCCCGTGTCCTCCCAGCCTTCGCATCAGTTCAGCCTGTCTCCAGGCTTGGTACAGCCTGTCATGCTCTCGCGTATGTACAGGCTGTTAGCCCTTTTACCAAAATGAAAGTTAAAATGAACCTTAAGGATCTTGGATTAGACTACCAGCAGATGTGCAAAGAAATATCTGGTGTAGAGTCCTCTGAAAACTTTGACTCATTTATTTTCATATGATTCATTTTGATCCTTTCTTTGCTTGTTATATGTGGCAGAGGTCATCATTAAAATGCCTCTTTTTTTTGTTTGCTGCCCAGTTAAACCTTACAAATTGTCTTGTAAAAGTCAAAACATGTAACTGTGTTACTGTCCAAATGGTATCACATAAATGTGCTGTCATAACTTCTGATAGCAAACATAATTATGCAGATTTGTGAAGGGGGTTTTTTAGTGGTTTTAAATAAGTCCTGTGGCTGGCCCATCTGCTTGCGCTCTTACTTATTCAGCTGCATCTTGACTTAGCTGTTGCCCTCCCCCCAACTCATTTCATGAGATAAATATTGTGTTGTGAAATATGAAACTGCATGACTTTTTTTTCCCCTTTGGTCATAGTCACACCCACTATGTGAAACTAGCCTGTTGTAAGTACTTATAGCACAGCCCTATTAATTTAAGGAACTGATTCATCAAGCTGTGTTGCTTGCTCAGCTATTCAAAGCTGTTGTAATAGTGTTCCTTACCTCTCTACCCTGGCAGCCATGTTGAGCCTGTTCTGGTTCAGCATTTGCCTGCTGAGCTAATTGACAGGGCCCAGGAGTTCACTGAAATTGAAAGATTTAGAACTGATATTAATTATTCTTTTTCCAGCCTTACAGCTAAAGGCGATGTGGATGGGCTGTATGCCTGGTACCTAGCTGGTGCAGACCTGGAGCAACCTGGTTATGATGGCAGGAGTCCCCTAGAAGTAGTAAGTGTGCTGTATTCCGTATGGTGTGCTAGCTGAGTGAGTAATAATGCACACTCTTGGATAATACTAATATGTGAAAAGTAAATCTTGCTTTGTGGACTATAAACTGGATTAGAATTTGTTACAAACTCAAATCTGGTGCTGTTGTGAAGTAATAAATAGTTGGAGCCAGAATTTTCTCATCGATGTCAGAGGAATTAAAATTTAAATTGGATTTTAATTATTTTGTGGTAACATCTTCTTACTTCCCACAAGTAAGTATTTGCATGTCCTGGTGCACAGGATGGCAAGACTTAGTCATGTTTCTGCTTACAGGCAGAGGCTACAGGACAGAGGGAGGTTCTTGACTTCCTTAGAGAAAAGCAATAAAGAAGGTAAGTTCTTGTTCTCAAGTGCTAGAGTTCTGAAATGTATGGATCAACGTACACATGTACAAAGGAGGATTTTGTATTTAAGTCCTAGCTCACCCTGGGACATCTGGGTTCAGCTGCTGTCCCTGTCTTGGTTTCTGATATGACTCTGAGTACTTTAATCCTTCCTTGTAGAGTGGGGCCAATGTTTATTCCCCTTTCTGCCTGAACCTGGGAATGCTTTTTTGTGCATTCCAGAGTGTGGTTCTGAACTTGGTTGGGAATGTAAAAGCTACCAAAATAAAACCACTGAGGGCAAGAATGTGTTGTCCCCGTGGCCTGTTGCAAAAAATCGCTCTTCTATCCTGCCTGCATTACAGAGGAAATGCCTTTTTATCAGGCACATTGCCAGGCCTGGCTCTCAGGGTGCTGTGCCCCCAGTGCAGGAGCGTTCCCTTCCCCAGTACAGCTGTAAGATCACAGGACAGGGCAGTGCCAAGGTCTCCCTCTTACTCAGGCCTTGGATGCAGCTGCCTGGTTATCCCTGGCATGGACTCACAGCATGGATCTCTTTTGTGCTGCTCTTACCCAAGGTGTGTTTCCCTGGCCATGTGCACGTGAGGCCAGTGTGTGCCTCATGTTCAAAGCTTCAGATCTGACAAATATCTCTATAGGGACCTTGCTGGGGCATTTGACCTTCTCCAGTGCTGTGCTGTAACTGGAAACATTTAAAATATTTGCCTTTCATTTCTCAGAGCTCCCTTCTGGTGCAATACATTCTTGATTTAGATATGTCTTCTCCAATATATTGGCAAGTGTAATCCAAATATAAATATTGGGAAGAGAGGATATCCTGTTTTTATTAAAATTAACATAAAAAAAATGTAGTAAAAGGTTTTTGCTGCATCAGTGGCTATCTGGCCACTTGTGTGCCCCATTTGAGAGATGTTAGTGGGGACTGCAATTGGAACAATAGCATTTTTGATTCACTAGGTACTGGCCTAAATGAACATAGGACACAATAGGAATTTTTTTTTGCTTTCAAGTTTTGGAGTTTTCTTTGGTTTTAACTGATATAGAAGGTTTAGTTATAATCACAGTCTCGAGCATTTAAACATAGGCTTTCCAGTGTTCAGGATGACTATGGCAAAAATACCTTCAGAATATGAGTTATGTTGCAAAAGGGTTTCCATTTTCAGTGGAATAGGTCTGCAAAAATTACTTTTCTTTTGTAAGCAGGGAGTGAATGTGTTAAATCCTGAACTCTATCATGGATCACCTCATAATTCCTTTGGACTGAGGCACCAGTAGTGTAGGCGGGCTGAAGGAAGTCTTCAGTACCGCACGAGAACTGGCTTGGCAGGCTACAAGGTAATCTGTTCTCAGGAAGGTTTTGGATACAGCCTAATTCTAAATACCCATTTTCTGTTTCTCCAGAGACTGCAGAAGATGATCAGTGCTCATCAGGAATACCAGCTTGAAACACGGTGTTAAGCCATTATGGGAGAAAAAGAGGAAAGGAACAATGGTAGCTGTGCTTGGGGCATACAGGAAAGCCAGAGCTTAGAATTATCCTTTATTTAGGATCACATTGATTTGCTAAAAATTATTTGCTGCTTTATCTTTTAGTCACTTTTTTTTGGAGAAGAAATCCTTTTAAACAAGTGATGCTGGAATATACTGTCATTCCTCTTTTCAAAGAGGCTTTCTGAATATTCTTATATCACTAACAGTATTGCAGGCATAGCAAATGGAAACGCTGTGGTGAATTCATACCAAGGAAAAACAGTGGATTGTGCATTTCTGAGTTTCAACTAATAAAATCTCTGAGAACAATGTTGATTTCGCTTTGTCTGTTTTTTGCAATCACTTGTATCACTTCAGTTGCAATTACAGCAATTGTGAGTGTCAGTGCAAACAATTGAATCAGTCATGGGCATCTGCCTGCAGTTGTGTACTAATCTTCACCAATGTGTCACTATAAAACCCCACTCGAAATGAGTAGGAGGCAGATGCCATAAAGCATGTTTGTGGGACTGCCTAAGTGAATTGATTGTTTTGTTTCTAATAGCATCTTTCCCACATCCTGACCGGAATATAATCAAGATTGCTACATGCTGGACACATAATTCTTTGGACCGTAGATGGGATCTCAGTATTAACAGACCCCAAGTTTAAAGTCCCAACACTTTCAGACTAAAGAAAGAAGGCAATACATATCTTTACAGCTGTGTCTGCCCTAGAATATGTAAACATAGAGAATACTTCAGGCAAATGCATATATTGGAGATGGCAACTTTTAATTTTACCTACAGCTTCTGCAGTAATCTATGTGGATTTTCTATCTGCTTCATCTGAAGGGAATCTTTGAAGTGCAGATAGTTTTTTCTTTTTCCTCTTCATACTATTCAACCTTCCCACAGCTATTCTTATCATGGAGAAAAGCTGCATAGACTACTCGCTGAGCCTGTTAGTATTAAAAGATTCCCAAGGTATGTTGTATGTCAGATCTCACTTAAATAAAGGTAACTGTGCATGTAGTCTGAGAAAACGCTGTATACATGCCAGCTAAAAACAAAACCAAACCATAAAAATGCTTGATTAATGTGAAGAGTAGCGCACCTCTTCACTACAGTCACAAAAATTATAACTATGCTGTCTCATTATTAAATAATTGACATTACATTGCAATAAACATCCTTTAGATTGAATAAAATAATTAAGTAAATTAAGTAAATGAGATCTAACGTCCAAAATCAGGCATCAAATTCATCATCTTTTTGGTGTCTTACCTGTAAATACATAAAGGTGATGTATGTAGCAAAGTAATCTTTGTGAAAATTTTTGTGATCAGGAGTAAAATCATGCACAGACTCTTCCTCCTATGATATTCAGACCTATTATCTTAACTCTTGCTTTGTCAGTAGTCTGAATATTGATGCACTGAACTAGTCAATCTCTCAACAGACTTCTCTGAGAGTTACTTTCTTGGCATTGGAATATTTTCTGATTTTTAATGATTCTCAGATGCAATCATTTGTCCATAAACAGCATCCATTCTCTAGTTCCTTATCAAAATCACTGCAGCATACACAGAAGCGGCAGTATTTTCCTCATCCTTTACAATAAAGGCTCATCTGATCTATACAAAACTTTCTAAACAATAACTTCTTATATTTCCAAAATACAATATCCATCTAAAGTACAAAACATACTTTCTTTTTCTATTCAATGAAGAATGATATTCTGATGTGAATTACTGAAATAATAGGACTCAACAGTAAAACTGAAGGAGAGGGAAGAAAATGGCCAACCATTTTGGTCCTGCATATAAGCCAGATAAAGACACAAAAGACATTTCCAGATGTGATCCAGTAAGATGACTTTTATTTAGAAGCTCATAATGCTAAAATGAAATTACTTGTGTCATGTTTACAGTAAGGATAAAGCAGTATTAGCTTTCTGACAAACCTCTACAGAAACATAAATCCTATTAATATGTCATCTTGCCCAAATTCCTGCAATTTTCTAGAAAATTTGTGATTTGCCTTATAAATAGATCAATGTTTTAATGGCAGACATATAAAGGCAAATTTAATGTTTATCTGAGAAAGAACAGGATCTCTTTTATATATATCAAAATTTCTTCCAAACTGTGAACAGACTACAAGTGTTATGAGAAACTGTATAGGGTGCTGAGATTTAAAAAGTGGCAAGAATCACCCACCCAAGGCCAAAAACTTCAGCTCTTGATTTGCTGTTGGGGACAAACTTTAGTAACACTTTGGAGATCCTGTGTTTGTCTTGTTCATCTACAACACCCTTTGCTTCATGCAGTGGATTTAATAATCATAATTATACTCTGTGATAACTCCCAGTCTTATGATGAATCTATTTGTATGTAGTAACCTTTAAGCTTTGCATAGGTATTGCTCAAAAGTAAAATCTTAATATTAGTAAGGAATGGAAAGTTTTCCTATTTGTTTCTACTTATTGTTTCAGTTACTACATGCAGTAGAGTGTCTTTCCTTGTTAAAGTATGCTAGACATTCCAGAGGCAGCCTGATTTTTTTCTACATCCTAATTCTTCTTCTTCTTCAGATCAGTCTTGAAAAGATCCAATACACTCTGCTTTTTATCCAGCAATCTTCTGCTTGGTAAAGGGTTACAGATTAAGCAGTGTACAGGGCCATTATTAATGCAAACACACTCATTTCACTGCCAGGATTAACTGTAGGTCCATTGCATAACTTGTTGAACAGCTTTAACTCCAGTCACCCACAAGGTCCACATACCCTTCCATATCTACATCCGATTAGTTTGGGAGATCTAGTACATACTGTGAGGATCATGTGCAGATCTGTGCTTGGTATTTCATACACATTGGAATGGCACGGTGGACGCTGAATAAAGTTACTTCTACTTTTTATAAATGTATAAAAGCTCATGATATTTTTTAGTATCAGTACTTAATTGGAATATAAAGATGGCATTTTAATTTCCGCTAAGACACAACAGTGGCTCACCTTCTTTTGCAGCCTCAGTCTAATAATGCAAGTGATCAGGCTGTAGTTTTCCTTGCCCTGCAGAATCACCACCAGGTGAAATGCCATGCCAAGAAGGTACCCAAGCTCCAGAGATAGCCTGCACCTCTGTGGGCATCAGAGAGGCTCCTGCAGGTCTGGGACTACCCTGCTGTACGCAATTTCAGCAGTGACTAAAGAACAGCATAAAGACGTAATCAATAATGTGAGAGTCATAACTGCTGCACAGATGTTGGATTTATTTCCAGTATTGAATCTTCTAAGTTGCAAGGATGTTCTGGGAATGAATGCTGGTGCTGGAACCTCTGCTGCCTTTCCGTGGAGGAGACGCTATGAATGCCTCCTCTAAAAGTCAAACATTGCATCAATTCTACAGCTTTCTTCACTTGAAAGACAACACCCAGCTTCCACTTTGTTTCTTTTTCCTAATGATCCAGCTAATACTGCCAAGGGATACGGATTACTTGGCCTATGTCAGCACTTCTCTAGCACTGCAGAAGGCAGAGATTTGCACAACTAACATGTCCAAGTTCCTGTCTGATTTGAGCTACAGCTTTCCTTTCCTGAATGCAACCACTTTCTTTTTTAGTGATGGCTGAAAATATTAAGTTTCTCTTTGGACATTCTCCTGTAAAGCTTTTGTCATGGAAGGACATTCTTAATTGTTTAAAAAATCAGCATGTGCTTTTCCTCTTATTGCACATCCTCGTGGTAAACTGTTAACATCAGACAAGGCTGGCTGACCCCGAGAGACTGATTGTGTCTGATCAGTACTTGCTGAATTAAATCAGCTGTTCAGCAAGCTTCAGTATCTACTCCTTCTTCATGTCTTAACTTAGAATTACTATACTGTAGCATGACTCAGTTGTCTCATACAAGGATTTTGCTGTTCAGCAGTGACTGATAATGAGATCTCTCATCTGGAACTAAATCCCTCCTGGAATCAGTTTCTTCATTTGCAGTCTTCTGAATGGTGTGATCTACTGAGATGTGTCCAAAACGATTGTGATCTAGTTGGAAGATTCCTCCATTTTTAAGGCTTATTCAAGTAGTAGGATGAGTCAAGGAGAGAAATAAACCCCTTGTGCACAGAAGACAAAGTGTGCCCAGTTCCACTTACACACAAATCATGAATGGACCCAGAGCACGATTCAATGCAGCCACAGGTGTGATCCCCTTCTCCAGGTACCTATGCTGACCCCTGCATAGGACCTATTAAAGCAGTTAAGAAACAAAATGCTTTTAGTTTCCAGCAACACGATTTGTTATTCACTGAGGTAAACCTGAAGTAATTGTATGATGGGTGAAGACAAGAAATTTATAAAGAACTGATCAAACATGCACAGCATACATTATCAGAAGCATTGCTGATATGTTTGTGTCTCTTGCAGTGGACTCTATCAGCAATGTAATCATCTTCTAGACTAGTAAGACTAGTCTTTCCATGATTCTTTAACAATGTTTTATGACACAGGGGCGTTTGATCGCACAGTTGTAACAACACTTTAATTTTAGTGACTCTTTTAGAAAAGCTCCTAATGTAGAAAACTCATAAGGTATGTAAAGTACCCTAGTGAACCACACAAATGAATCTGTGGGACTCAAATGTTGCCAATGTTGCCATCTTAGATAGTCCATGAGTCAGAACAAAATCTGGTATTACCAGATTTATTATTTTGCAAAGTGTCTACCTGAAAATTACTTTAGAAACTTCATTATACATACATTTGTTTACCTGTGATCAGCTGAATGGGGAGAGGCAGAAGCCTACGTGTCAAAGTGTAGCTGAGGCAAGTATCCTGAATCATGGCAACAAAATGAAATGTCTGGTGTGAACCACACAAAACAGCTCTACTTAACGTGGCTTCGTTTGGAAGAGTTGATACTAATCTCATGGTCTAAGGATTTGGTCCTTTATGTCCAAATCTATGTTGTTGTCTGATGAAAACTGCTGCTGATGTACCAGGAGGGTTTAACAAGGGCCCTTTCTCCTCGCAGGCTCTGCTGGCAGGGCAGGGGCAGTGCCCCTTTTCCCCTCACCCAGCCCTGCCAGGGCTCTCCTGTTGGGACACGCATATCTTGCGCACTCCCACTGGCGTTGGGAGCTTCACACCAGCACCTCCCTCCCACTCCAGGATGCTGCACATCAGAGGGAGACGTCAGCCAAATCCATGGGAAGGTGCCAACCAACAACATCCTGCAGCTTCGCTCCGCAGCCTCCTCTGCATGCAGGCACTGCCAGGCTTTGGCATTGCATGACCTGATGCGTGGCACGTTGCACAACAGGACAGGAAAGGGCTGAGAGATCACTCCCTGTCTTGCAGCAGCAGTAAATATCACAGCAATAAGTAACCCGTCTCTCAAGCCACAATATTCCTTCACATCTCAGCTTCAACGTGGGACCAGAAGAATGGTGGCTAGGGGAGATACTGCCTCGCCAAAACTGCCTGCTAAGTATCCTGTGCTGCACTTCTGAGTACAGACAGGCCTCATTATTACATGTCTATGTGCACAATTACTGTGTTTCTTCTCTAGTGCCACTGTTGTAGATGCCATTAGGCTCTTGTGCTTGGTGTTCAACAGTCACAGATCCTGGTTTTAAGAGCTTACAAGCGAAATTAGATGAGACTACACACAGTGAAAGGTGCTAAGAAAGGGGGAAGAGAATGACAATGATGCTCGTTTACATCAGCTGGTAATTTCTACACCTTGATTTCCAATTATTTAACATTAAATGATTAATTATTAACATAGAAGGGGAGTGACAATCATGGCAATTTAGTAGCAATGGTCACATATAGCAAAGAAAAGAATTTCAGGGTGAAGAAAAAGGAATCTTAATGGCAATCTTTTGCTGAGAGATAAGGAGTTATCACAATTAGAACAGACAGTTGTAAATTAGTCCTGTCATATGCAAGAAGCTGCTGTGCTGGAGAAATTCTCTGATGTTGATGTCTGTGCATGAGTAATTACACTTGCATCTTCCAGGGTGCATGTCTGCCTTCCTGGATATGTTTTGTTGTGGAGCTTTGTGACCAGGGCCCAGTAAAATTGGGATTTCAGTGCATCAAATTTTTTCTGTGGGAAATCTGAATTTGATTCCCTCTGAAGGGTCAGTTTGGGATGGCATGGTTCCAGATTTGAGACCTCCAGCAAAGATCTCAGTTTGAATCCTGTAGAACTCCAGGGCTTCAGGGCAAAGATGACTGCCCTGTTATCTCTACTGTCTGACAAGAGTGTGATGTGAAATAAGTCACTTTATTTACTTGGACCACTTTGACCAAGCTCTCTACCCACAACTATGTCAGCATTCACCACTGTTATTTGGAAAGTTCTACATTTAAGGACATAAAACCAGAAATATGACATGTTGCTAAAAATTACCATGCTACGTCAGTGCAAAGTCTCACTCTGACTCTCCATCTTCAATAGCTTGAACCAGAAAATACTTGAGAAATCTCAATAGATGATCAAATAATTAGTAATTACTTCCTTTCTCATGGGTTTATGGGACAGGACACATAATTCTGCTAACTCTGAAAAACCAGCTGGTTGGTGAATGTGAAAAATCATGTTGGTACAAGGTTTGTGATGGCTATCACAATTAAGCATTGCAATCAATTACAAAGTTATTAAAGCAGGCTTAGGGCACAGAGCTCATCTCAAACATGAATTGCTTGGATGAATATTCAAAAAAGCGAGTGATTTCAAGTGCCAGCTTCCAGAGTCCAGCCTGAAACTTCATGGTAGAACACAATGTGGCTGATACTTTATGGAAATCACTTCTTCTTATAGTCTGTAGAGTCAGACACCTGGGAAGTGATGCATTAAAAATTGGTTGTGTCAAAATTGTGTTCACTGGCTATCTAATTTGTATTTTTATTTCAAATTAAGAACAAAACAACAACAAAAAAAGGAGAATTGATTGTGAGGAAATAAAAAAGTAACCATGCGACCAAACTTTCCTGAAATTCGGTAAAAATACTACAGAGATTGTTTATCCGGAGTTTACTGCAAAACAGGCCTTGGTGGATTCCATTTCTCATGCACAAATTTCCACCTGTCATCTCAATGCTGGGGCTCCTAAGCTTCCAGTGGAAACTCATTGCAAAGTATAATCTGCATCAGGGCTGCAGAAGTATCTCTTCATTTCTTAAAATGTGCTTTTCCTAATGTTTTTTATGGACAGAGTTGAAGCTTCTCCTTAATATCAAGCTCTCAATGCAGAGATGGACAGATCTCCTAGGACATATCTGTGTGAGAGCTCACACACCACCTCTGCACACACGTTTTTTTCCCTTTTGCAACTGCTGATGCACAGGAAATTGTACCCGCTGAACAAGCCTGCAAGTGTGCTAAGCCTTGAGGTCTCCTTATTCTAGACCTGTTATTAAAAGAACTGATGTGTTTAACAATTCAGTTGAAAATCTGAAGTAGAAACCAGAAAATTTGTGTTGTTATTTACTGCTTGCTATTGTGCTACTGAATACAGACAGAGTTTGGCTCGAAAAATTCTCCCAAAAAGGAAAAAATTACATTAATTTATATCATGTAATTTACACAGCTAGCTTCTGGAATGAGCGAGATGTTAAATCACAGTAAGGAAAATGTAAAGAGCAGTATTGCACACTAAATGGGTATGTAACCTCTGTAGTGCTCAGGGACACTGAACTCTCTGTTCAGATAAAGCATATTAGATACAAACCCCTCTCCTGCTAAATGGATAATTTTGGATTTAATCAAAATTTTGTGCATACAAAAGTGGCATTTTCCAATAAAATGCTATTTCTTGGCTTCCTAAGAAGCTCTTATCCCTATTTTAATTTCTATCATGCCTTTATTAATTTAACTCCTAACACACAGACCCACAATCTTCCTAAAAGTACTTGGTTGATAAAACATCCCACCCCATCCATTTCTCTACAAATCATTTGATGTTATTTAAGCAATAAGCTCAAAAGGCTTCCTATTTATGAGGAAGCATTAGGCCATCTCTCAGGGTGTTTATTACTGCGAAACAAGTTAGTATCAAGCTATTATTATGCTCACATGTGACATGCAGTGAGCTGCTATATTGACAAATGAGTTTGAACCAACTAAAGTAAACACAAAGTTGCCCCATCAGTGTTTGCTATGAACATATGGAATGCTGATTTCCCAGGGTGGGAGAAAATCCACTTGCAGAGATTTTTTTTTTCTGCTTATCAGGCCCCAGAATATGAAAGGTACTTTACAGGACATGTCAGGTCTTTGTTGAAGAAACTTCCAATCTAATTACAGCTGAGCATTAATGAGTAAGAATAACAAATCAGTACGGAAATAATGAGGAAAGTAAAAACAATAAGCAGAGAACTGGGAAGCTCCATGTCCAGGCTTAGTGTGCGTGCTGGATTTACATCTAGAACTGGCAGATGAAACATGCTGTCATTCAAGGAATAGTATTTTGGGTTGTCCCATGGCCTTCCATGACATTACCTGTGGAATAAGGTACTGGCAGGAAGGTGTTGGGACCTTTTCCCAAAGAAGCATGGGGATATTGATCAATAATAATGATAGCACCTCCCAGTCATTTTTCATAACCTCATTTTCTCTCATATAATCTTCCTCTCATTACCAGAGCATTCAAGATCTTCCATATTCTGCCATGCAAACAGCACACCCTTTTATGTCCTCCCACAAGCTTACCCTTCATCTTCACTTCCTCCCAGACCAGCTCTTTGTCTCTTACAATCACCTCTGGCATTATGTCTCCTTTTGTGCTGCACTCTTTCTTTGACACTATCAGGTGACTAGTATTTGCTTTCCCCTTCCAAGAAAACTGTGCCTGCTGTACAAGGTGCTCAAACCATCCTGTTCCATGCTGCAGTGTGCTGCTCCTCCAGGTTTCAGGAGTGTCAGTGCAATCAGAGAGCTCTCAACATTTAGTGCGATGAGGCCACATTGCTGGGTACCACAGTCCTTTTCATTAGGTTAGTGCTGACAGCAAACAACTGGAAGACCTACCTGCTGCTTGCCATTTGTTGCACTGGGATGCCTTAAAAACCATGCACAGGACTGCTATAGTCATCTATATGCAAGTGAAAAGAGCAGGATATAAACAATACTTAGTTTAACCATCAATAGAAACAAAGGACTAATTGCTATTCCTTCTAATACCCCTAAATTTTCCCCCATATAAAATTTCAGGATCAATTCTATTATTTTAATGTTTCAATAACCTTTCATACCTTCACACAGTAAGGACAATCCATTGCTTATCCCTTGTGTAGTGCTCTCTGTCCGTTTTACTCTTGGGCTCCTTAACTCTTCTATCTTTCAAAGCCTTCAGCCTGTTCTCTGAGACTCTGCCTAGCAAAGAGAGGTAGCAGGATGTTAGCTTTATTTTTATAGTTGAGGGTATATGAATGAGAAATAGAACTTATTAAATAATTGTATAAATAAAGGTACCTTTGCCCATTCAATCAGTAAAACCACCAATACGTATTTAAAAAGAAGCCCAAAGCAGAAGATGATTCATCCTGCCTAAACCCCATACAGGTTCTGGTACCTCAGAACACCCTGGCTCCCCCAGGCATTTCCCCACTTAGTGCTCAGTTCTTCAGGCGCCCTCCACCATGTGTGTTTGACCCTGGACCAGAACAGCACTGGGATCCCTGCAGATTGTACCTCTCAGCAGTGCAGCAGTGGGTTCTCACCAGTTTGGCTGCAAAGCACTTATGCACCCAGCTAGTACGGATGGACAGGCAGTTTATAATTTAGCTGGGTGGTATTGTGGAGCCGTGGGTGTGGGTGTGGGTGTGTGTTTGTCAGAGGCAGGAGAGAGTTGCCAGTGTAGTTAGTGAGGGATTATATATAAAATACAGCTCGTGCAATCATTCTGCACATGCTGTACACATCACTGGCAGGAGTGGATGACCTAGAACACTGTGTCATAGCACAAACGCCTCTTTCTACAGGGTGTAAAGAGCAGCCTTGCTTCCACAGATTTACATGGATGCCAAGAACAGTGGTCCCCTTTCAGTGAACTCACAAACAGTGCACGCTCCTCTATTCAAGGCAGGTGAATATCCTTTTATGAGAATGAGAAGGTTCAGAAACCCCCTATGGCTTGGGCTATCTGGAAGAAGGCACAGAATTAACTTTTGTTTCTGGGTTTGAGTGGGAGAGGGCAGAGCAGAAGAGCAGGAGCTGGTTTTACCAAAGGGGACAGAAACGCCTCCAGCCTAGACCCAGGGAGCTTCCTCAGCATGAGGTTTGCATAGGCTCCTAGAGCAACCTGTTCTGGTTCCGGTGCTCCTGCTTCTGGTGAGAGCACCATGTTCACACGAGCCATGCACAGCCACAGGGGCTTCTCCCTCCCCTGCTGCTGCTGCTGCTCTGTGATTCTTGTATGGGTATTTCCTCTGCGACAGCTTGAGTCTCCTATATATTTTTAAAAGGTCAAAGATCATAGGATCTGGAGCACCAAAATTCACACACAGCATTTACTTCTTTAAACATTCGAAGCACTATATAAACATTAGGGAAGCCTCATAAGATGAGGTAGGTACGCATTATCTCTCCCTCTCAAGGTGTGGTGAAGTGTCTTGGCTAAGGCCATAGGCTGAGTCACTGGCAGAGCAGGGTTTACCATCCAAACGGTGTGTCCTGGGCTGGCTGGCAAGCACAGCGTGCGGTCAGGCAACGCAGGCAGCCTGGCACCAGCACCAACCAGCACCCCCACTGCCACCACGGGGAAGCCTGCTGTGAGGTTACCATAATACCCCATTAGGGTGTGAGGGCCTTTCAGCTCATCCCAACAACACCGCTCTGAAACCTCCCTGAATTAGGTTTCATCACCAGCCTGTTGAAGTTCAGGGTGTTCTTCCTCCCTGTTGGCTGCCCAGCACCTCTGAACATCAGGCCCTTCTTCATATTTCTCAATCCTGCCTTCTTAGTCCTGCCTTTATGAAACCAAAACTGGGGACATTCAGCAGCAGAAATTTATCTCTGGAAAGGCATGATGCTCCCAAAGCTGTCTCCTCAGGTGCCTCACCTGGGGAAGCAGCAGCCGGGCTGTGGGGAGAGTGGGGGAAGACAGGGCAAACCCAGCCCCTTGCACACAGCAGGTGGCTTCTCATGACATTTCTGAAAAAACCCAAAACTACACTCACGAGAGTAAATCCAGCAGTGCACACTTCCAGGTGGGGGAAGGTACCTGTGCTCCCCTTCTGGAGGGCTGGGCAGCACATGGCAATGCTGCCAAGCCCTCGAACGGATGTCAGGGGGCTTGGGTAGATTGCCTTCTCTTCTCAGACGAGACTGGCCAGTGGGGAAAGAGGGGACCCCGGACCCCGGGGATGGCCACCAGACCTCTGCACCGAAGGCTGTCCTGGGGCTGGCTGGCAAGCAGCTGCCCTCGCCAGGCTCGCACAGAGCCCGGGCCAGGGCGGGCGTTCACGCTGCGGCGATGAAATCCCCCGGAGAACGTGACGTGCCGGTTTAAGGGCTTNGAGGGAGGGGAGGGAGCGAACGCGCCGCCTCGGAACAGGTTTGTCCTTCTCTACCTGCTGACGCTCTGCCGCCCCAGATGATGGCTGGAAACAAAACCGCCCCGTCAGTGCGAAGGCAGCCTGGAAAAACTGGTCGTGTGAGGGGCGAGGGCAGCATTCCTGGCTGCGGCGCAGGGGACGGCTCATCACCGCGAGGGACCGGGCGGGTATAAAGGGGCCCCGCACGGCCCGGCGCGGCAGAGGCACCGGGGACCGGCCCGGGCTGCGGCCCCGCCGGAGAGTGGCTTTTGTTTAGTTTCCTTCTTTTTAAACTTTTTAAAAATTATTTTATTTTTCCTTGGGTTGTTTTTGGGTTTGTGCTTTTTTCTTTTTTTCTTTGCACTTTTTGCTTTTTAAAGAAAGCTCGCTGCCGCCAAGCGCTCGCCGCGCCGCGCCGGGCCGGGCCGGGGGGATGCTCGCAGGACGGGGCCATCAGTAANAGGGGACCCCGGACCCCGGGGATGGCCACCAGACCTCTGCACCGAAGGCTGTCCTGGGGCTGGCTGGCAAGCAGCTGCCCTCGCCAGGCTCGCACAGAGCCCGGGCCAGGGCGGGCGTTCACGCTGCGGCGATGAAATCCCCCGGAGAACGTGACGTGCCGGTTTAAGGGCTTTTTTTGTGTGTGTTTTGTTTTGTTGTTTTGTTTTCCAGGGCTGCCAGCCAGGCGAGGGGGGCCGGGAGGGTGCGAGGGCAGGCGGCCCGTCAGCGGCTGCTCCTGTCGGGAGGGCGCAGGGTGGAGTCTCTTACTCNGAGGGACCGGGCGGGTATAAAGGGGCCCCGCACGGCCCGGCGCGGCAGAGGCACCGGGGACCGGCCCGGGCTGCGGCCCCGCCGGAGAGTGGCTTTTGTTTAGTTTCCTTCTTTTTAAACTTTTTAAAAATTATTTTATTTTTCCTTGGGTTGTTTTTGGGTTTGTGCTTTTTTCTTTTTTTCTTTGCACTTTTTGCTTTTTAAAGAAAGCTCGCTGCCGCCAAGCGCTCGCCGCGCCGCGCCGGGCCGGGCCGGGGGGATGCTCGCAGGACGGGGCCATCAGTAAGTGGCGGCGCTGAGCAAGGAGGTGCGGGGCGGGCGTGCGGGGCCGGGCAGGGCCGGGCAGGGCGCTGTCCCCTCCCGCCAGCCCCGNTGCCCCCCCCCGCCAGCCCCGTGTGTTCTGTCTCGTCCCCAGGTCCGCCGTGGCGAAAGGAAGAGCCGAGCCCGGGGCAGGAGCGGGCGGGGAGCGCATCCCCCCGATCCCCCCGCCCCGCTCCCCGCGGACCCTCAGCCTCCTTGGTGCAGTGGTTCTTAACAGTTCAACAGTTCTCTATCATAATTGTGAAATGTTTAGGACCACTTGACCAGCGAGGCCCGGGCATCGGGCCGCAGCAGCGCCCTGGAGACCTGCAGCGCCGGCAGGAGCGACCCGGAGCGGGGCAGGGGCAGCGGCCGGGCCGGCCCCGGGAGGAGAAGCCGCAACTGGAGCCGCAGCCAGAGGCCTGGGATGCTGCCAGGCCAGGGATGCTGCCCGGCCCGGCCCCGCAGCACCTGGGACGGGCGGCGAGGCGGGGAAGGCGGAGGGACCCGCGGGTCCCACTCCGGGGATGGCGGGACGAGCAGAGTCACTGAAAGTGCTTTAAAACAAAAGAAAGAGGAAAAAAGTAAAAAAAAAAAAAAAGTATTGCGTTTCCTGCGGGAGCCGAGGAGTTTAATAACTTAAAATGAATAGGTAGGATAAATCCTGCTGCTGCTGCAGCTGCTGTCAGCTGGCTGTGCTAGAGGCGGGCTGATACTGCATACGGAGCCATCTGTTCTCTCCTTTACCTCTGCCATACACTCAGATGCACAGATTTAAAAAAAAAAAATCAGATTGCTTCTCCAGGCCGCATTCTTCAGAGGCTTCCCACCTTTCCACTCGTGGTAACATGCAAGATTTGTTCAGTGATAGCTCTTTTTTTTTTTTAATTTGAGTGCCCGACTACACTTAGGGCAGTGTAGCCTTTGTGTTGTGCTGGTTTATACTGTATTTTCCATGTGTTCACCTATTGCAGGCAGCTAAAGGATTATAGGTACTTTCTGTGCTACCTTCATTGAATTACTTCGGAGGATGTCTGTTTTTAGGACTGTTGCATTGATGGTTTGGCTTGAAGGTCCATGGGCTTAATCAGATGGACATCAGCTAAAGTGCTGGATCTTTCCAAATACAGCTGAAGAATTCTGTGTTTTTAAAAAAAGGAAGGAGGGAAAAAAGTCTGAAAACTGCAACTATACCAACAATTTATTTTCCTTATAAAAGTGTAGCTTTGTAAATGAGAAGTTATTCCTACCTTATGCTCATTCTTTTCACCCTTATCCCAAGTTATCCAACTGAACTAGAAAGGTAATGGTTTTTTTCCTTTCTTTTTAACTTACATCTAAATAAAACAGGCAACAGACTAATTCATAAAATCTATTTTACTGTTTGAAGTTTGACCAAGAAAACTTAGTGAGCGTGCCTATGTGTATGTTTTAAACTTTTTAAACCAAAAAGCTGTATATATGTATTCTTGCCATCACTTCTGTGGAATTGTCTTTGCTCCAAAAATGTGCCATCTGCCATGAACCTGAGTATATTTGCAGGGGCTTCTACCCTCACTGAAGTCAAGAAGAGTTCTGATATTGTCTGCAGTCGAGCTGTGATCTTCAGAAGAAGAGCTTCCAGGAGAAGCTGGAAACATTTGAAGAGTAGACAAATGTGATACATAAAAGTTCTTCTCAGGGACAGCCTAGGAAAAGCATGATTTTTACCTACTGTTGTAACTCAGAACAAGTTAGGCAAGGTTAATTACAGCATAATAGGGTTTAATTTAGCTGGGAATGAGGGTATGGTGGCTGCTAGCAGTGTTTCTCAAACTGCAAGGCTGGCCTCCTTAGGCAAGCTTACACAAGCCCAAGGCAAATGGAAAAACACACTTTGTCTGGGACTTGGCAAAGGTAGAACCCCCACATCTATTAATGATGATTCGTCATTTGCCAAGGCAAAAATTGAAGTGTTCTCCCAAGAAAAAGATTAACGACCTGTCCCACTTAAGGGTCTGATGATTCAATACCATTCTGTCTGGGTTTAATATATGGCGCTCATTATCACCGTCTCTGAGCACCTCCCAAATATTTAAGAAGAAGTAATACTGGGGTTCTTTACACACAGTTCTCATTACTTTCAGTGGGTGTTGTGGATCTTTAAACAGAGCAAAGCCCTGAAGAGTTGAAAATAGACTTGCAAAACAGACGAGTATTTAGATCCACAGCTGGCTTGAATCGGCACAGCCCTTTTAACTTCAGTGAAGTCACACAGATTTACACTAGCTGGGATTTGACCCAGTGTTTTTTCCTCTGCTACGCCATCTCCATTTGATAAACCTGATCCCCTCAGATGACTGTATCCAAGCTGTCTGCTGGCTTCAGCAGGAATACTGACTGTACAAAGTAGGATTTCCTGTTTCGAGGGAATCCTCTTTGCCCTTCTTAGTACTGCTCAAGATGATTTAAGTTTATTTTCCTGTGTTTGAGTGCAATGTGTCCTGAAAAAGTTTGAAAGAAACCTGCTTGATAGGGTTAAGAGAGTTTTGTTTTTTTAAGGATAGTGTTAATCATTCTGGAAGAGCAAACCTGTGGGAGAGGTTTTGCTTACACAAGGACAAGACCGTGATGTTCTTGTACTGGGATGTCCATGTCAAGACAAACCTCTGCTGATTATTTACATAAACTGATGTTTTATTGTAGTCCATGGCTGAAATTCGGGAGGGTCACAACATTACTGAAATGCCTCTTTTACATGTGTTTTATTCTGTGAGATTTTAAAGGTATGGAATCAGGTTGACTTCTAACCATTGTTTTTCCTCTCTCAGTCTGGGTGAACTCCTGATGACAGGCTTGTAGTTTTCGTAAGCTGGCAGTAAGCCATGTGGATGAACAAACAAACAAACAAAAATCCCCAAGAAATACGCAATGAAAACCTCTGGGCAAACAGCCCTTCCTTGTGATATTGTCTAAGCTAAGCAAAAGCCTGAGGGGATAAAGGGAGGAGACTCTTCTGCCAAACTTAGTAAAACGTTGCCCCACAGTTGCAAAGCATGTCTTTAGCTCTTACTATTAACACCCCAGACAATATTTCAGTTGCTTATCACTGGAATCTTGGTCTTTGGATAATAACATTTAATTTTTTTTCCTCCCTTTTTAAATGAGTAGCAAAGGTTTTATGGCCAGACTGGAAGGATAGGTGGATTAAACCTTCTGGTTCTGGACTAACCCCTGGACTAAGGAGGTGTTTCTCATTGTCTGCTCTGCCCAAGAACAGGAAGTAGAAGCACATTCCTCCCTCCCCACCCTTTTCTGTAGGCTGCTTAATGCTTTGGCAGCATCTCAGAGTTTCAGCACACGGTGGGATGCTGATTGGTCAGAGATTCACGTAGGAACACCAAGTATGCATTCAAATCAAATCCACATTTGCATTAAGAAAGGTGTGTTTTGAGTTGCTCTGTCTTTGTAACTTACTGAACAATGGCCCTCTGCATAGGAGTAATATAGATGTCAGTTCTTCTCAGCTATTGAGTAATGCTGTAATCAGGGCATCCTAAACACCACACTTAGACATCATACTTACCTTCTTGAACAAGAATAGTTGCATCTCTAAAACTCCTTTAAAATAACAGTAAAGGTTGTTTTGTGAAAAACTAAACTAAAAAGTATTTACAGACATCAGTAGCCAACATTCACAGGAGGTTTATGCTTAGCTTCTGGGATTGTACTTGAAATGTTCTTCACACAATAATTTCCATGCTGAGAGACCACACATCCACCACTTGGAATATCAGAAATTCTTGGGCCTGATCTGACCATTTGCTTTGTTGACCTGAGGGACACAGAAGGTTCACCCACTGGTGGAGCTTCTAATTCTATAGGCATGAATTAATGGCCATGCTTTCAGTCCATGTAAATTGGAGTTTGTTCTTCCATTTCTGTGTAGCTATACGAGCTTACCCCAACTCAGGTGCAGGTCTTGAAATTATTTCTCCCTGCAAGTGATTTTCTGCTCAAAACTGAGGATGAAGAATGCAAGTAATTTTTGAAAACTCTGTTTTCCAAATACAGTTGATTGTCTGTATCAGCAGTAACATCATTCCCATAAGATAAATGGTGTATCAAAGTCTGTGCTTGATAACAATGAAGGCTCAATTTCTTTACTGACTTGTTTGGGTTTGGTTCCTTCCTTTGACAAAAAAAGCTATCTGACAACCTGTGATTTAGAATTTCCATTATGCTCATTTTAAAAGTGCTCATGATATCCAGCAATTTCTGAGAATAAAGTTATTCAATTGCTGCAGTGTTTGTGGGAGCCCAGGGTGAGAGAGGTGGTGCTAGGTTAAGTACTGATGACCTTAAAGTCTTTTCTAATCTAAAGATCTCCCTCTAGCTTACGTGGCTTCATGTCATCTTTTTTGTGTTCTTAGACAGATCCAGCACCCAGATAATTTTATTTTTTTTAAATGATGTTTAGGAATACCAGTAAAGGAAATTGCTTTTGAAAACATTAATTTCTATAAGCATATTGTCAAGGTGTAATATCTACTGTTTGAGCTTGTTTCTTTCCCTCCCTTCTTTTTTTTTTTTGTGTGTGACATATTTGAGTCCCGCAGGGTGGAGGTGTAGCAGTGTTTGTAGCTGGAGTAATGTTCTGCAAATTTGCCTTTTATTGGACACTTGGATAATATTCACCTGGAAAAAAAAAAGAAAAAGTGAATAAAATTTCCAGTTGCCTGAACTACCTTTATGGTTAGTGCAGACAAATGGCCATTCTCAGGCATGATTCAACATATCATCTTAAACTGGGTGGCTGAACTAAGTGAGCCTCATTCTATTCTAAAAGTACCTGTTTCTCTTAGTTTGCTAGAAAGTGGGGCGTCATCACCAAGTCAGCCACGAGACTTACACATTGTGGTCCATGATGACTGGAACCCCCTTGTGAGTCCCCTGTCAGTCCAATACAAACCCTGTAGGTGCTCTACTCCATCAGTTATGTCCATGTAGTTCCTCAGCTGCTAGGTTTATGTGAATCACCTTTTTTTCTTGCTTCCTGGAGTGCAGCGGGAAGCAATTTTTAGAACAGGTACTAAAATTAGAAATAATTCAGTGACACTTTTATAGTAGCCGCATGCAGGAGTACCTGTTCTGTAGTAGTTTAACCTTCACGGTATCATAAAACAGCTGTAAAGCTGGTTTTGGTGTTAAGATGAAATAAATTTATAATAATGTTTACTTACCACATTTCGTGAATCTACACAGAGCTATTTTTGCCAGTAGCTTTTTTCCTGATTCCATAAGAAATCAGAACTAGGAGAACTGGTCTTAAAACAAAGGCCCAACTGCTTTTTTGGGGTGGGTTTCTGGTTATTTTTTTCCTCCAGGAACACTTTCCATAGTTAATTTGGGTTAATAACCAAAATGTAGTATATTGGCCTTTTTTTCATTTCAGGCATTTTAAATCTGTTCCAGCAAATGCCATCTTTTCTGGGTCTTGCAGTACAGCCAGCCTTATGGACCTGTTCAGTGTCATTAGTTCATTAATTGCTCTGGTATTTTCATCCCAAGTTTCTTTCTAGCTTATTTTGTTAGATGCTTTTTTTCCCCAAAGGCTGCACCTTCAGGATTTGTGTGATTTAAAGATAACTCAGTATCTTTATTTAAGGCAGTTCCCAGCTCCCATTGTGGCAGAATGGTTTGAAATAGTAATCTGACGACATAGAAATGCTCAGAAACTGGTAAACAAATGGAATCAAAGCCATTTTTACTCTCATGACTTTTGTTGAAGAGCGGGGATGAATGATTCATTATGCCCTCTTTTTTTTTTCCCCTTCATTTTCCTAATACTGGGAATTGGCAATATTGCATTGTAATAAGCCTCTAAAGATGTTCTCTATTAATATTATGACATCCAGACAGAAAGCCAAATCTTTTCTCTTTCACATGGGCTTGAAACCAGGAGAACACCAGTTATGGAACAGAATAAACAAACAGAAGATGCTAAAACTGCTACAATGATCTGTGCATTTGTCATTTCAGGTAAAACCAGTGATTCCCAATCCCAAATTCTGTCTGGCCCAATCTGTGTTTTGCTGATTTATTACCAGCTCAGATGGCTTGTGAAGCTTGACTGGCACATGGAAAAATTACTTTTGGTGGGCTATGGAGAAGGGCAGTTTAAATTCTGGCAGCACGCGAGATGGAAAGAGGTTCCCTCCATGACTATTGCCTGGGGACAGAATTCATAACCACTTGGCTCCAGGCAAGGGAGGATCTGTAGTAGGCAGAGGTGACTCTGTGCACTATAGCCTTTCTCTCTCAAATGTCTTGAACTTGCCTTCTGAATTCTTCTCAGAAGATCAGCTTCCTGAGGAGTATGATGACTTTTGTGGATCGTGTTCCTGGGCACCTCAAACACTCTGATAGATGGATGTGATCTAAAAGGTGATTTAGAATTAGGAGGAGGCCTGACAGGGTTTTTATTCTAATTTGATCCTTCTGCTCTTGCTGCAGTCTGTATGTAAACTTGGCTCATCAGACCATGCTCTATCCTGACATATTCACACAGCTTGAGGTGGAGTCAGCAGAGCTTTGCAGTTTTCTTAGGGACCACTGTTGGCTTCCTACCTCAGCAGCACATTTCCAAGTACTAAAGGTCAAAGTGGTGGCATCCCAGGCTCCCTCTAACCAGATTCAGATGTATAATTGTAAAAGGCAAATTTGTGCTCATGTCAAATTAAAGAATAGTGTTTTATTGTTTTCATGGATTCAAATTTATAAGGCCAGAAGAGGATATTCACATGACACTAATTTTAGATGGCATGTGTGAGAGGCTTATCTTCCCACACTTCTCCAAAGGGAGGACAAAGAACTGTAGCAAGCTCCTGGACAGAATCCCCTTTGCTATGGAGGGAGTGTAGATCAAATGCATGTCAGAAGGCAATGTGAATGCCTTCCATTGGCATAATCTAGTTCCCTTTCTTGCATAACACTGCTAATAGGATGTCCCTGGAATATTTATGGTTTGGAGTAGAACACATCTTTAACAAGGACATGCAGTCCAATTGAAAAAATTAGGCAATTTCCAGACTTTCTAAAATAAACAGGAGATTCAGCACATATAATAATGTTGTTCACATCTTCCCTCTCTATTTTTCTTTCCCTAGTAAATACAAACATATTTTTCCTGGCTCTTTTTATGCATTCCATTTGGTAATGAGGGTTTAAAGAAAAAAAAAGAGTGACCACACTACTTTAAATACAAGCACTGGATTTTTATATTTGTGCAGACAGTGTGTTAAGCATCTAATATTCCAGGAGAGGCCAGCCTCCTGCAAAGTTGTGTCTTTTAATACCCAAAGACTAAATTTAGCTACAAAATCCATATTTAGACTTAATTTTAAGTGGTCTAGAAAGTCTGCTTGTAAGATACTGCATCTTTCAGCCTGTCAACATCCAGGAACATGGACATGGCCAGTATTCACTGGCTATCCAATACTCATCATATCTGGGCTGGTGTCATTCTGAACCCATACAGCTGTGACTTCAGATGCTATTTAGGGGTGCTACAGCAAACACTCTTTCTATGGCAGGGGTTTCAGCCTGTGTAAATGACTCCATGAAGCTATGAATTATCATCACTTGTTATTTATTGATCAGTAAAAACAAATACAGAATGTGTTTGCATAAAACTGTAATTTTTTTTGACAGAGAGAGAACTAAGTTCAGATGGCCTCCCACTGAGAACAAGTATCAGTAGTATTCCATATACCACAAGTTCCAGAAAGAGCATGAAGACTATAGTCAGCTTACTATACAATGCCTCTTGAGAAAATTTCTGAATATAATGGCAATAATAAGTTGCTACCCATCTTCCTTTAAGGCTAGAGTTTTCATCATGGCTAAGCATTGTGCAAAAGATATCCTTTCCTGCTGGTAGCAGCTTCTCTGTCCTGGGACAGAAGTTCATTCATCAGAGACAGGAAGAGACACCTCTGGGACCTGTGTGCCTGTAGCCACATTTAGCTATACCAGCATTCATGTAGCTGACGCAGTTAAGGGAAAAGAATAGGCTATGGGCTGACCTAATTGTATCATCAAACCAACCACTCCTGTGCCCCTCCTTCCCATATGTAGGTTGTTAGCTTAAAAAAAAAAAAAAAAGCAAAGGGCCATTACTTTGGTGGGGCCATGTCACCCTACCTAACCAAGCTGGAGAGAGGACAGAACTGTTGAAGTCCTTGTGCCATAGGCTCTAATCTGGATGGCTTTGGTCTTTCATTCAGATGCTTTCAGTCATGACTTTTGGGTCACTGCTGTTGATAAAATGGAAACTATCATCTTCGCCAAGGTAAGTCGGAAGCATAAGTGAAGACTTTACTGCTCTCACCATCCCTATAGATGTATGTGAATTTAGCTTCTGAGTGGCTGGGAATCTGGGGTGAGTATGTGCAACCTGGTATAAACTGGGGTTATTCCTGACTGTGTACTGGAAATTGAGCAAGATCTACTAAGGAGCTGAAAATAATAAGTTATTGTGGGGCCAGGGGAGCTGCTGTGTTGCCAGAGGAGCTGGAAGCTCTTTACTCTTAATGAAGCAGACAAATGATGGCTTGGTAGTGGGTGGATGGGCGTTTTGCTGCAGGATTGGCATGGGGAGGCACTGGCCTAGGAAAGCAGCCAACAAATATGTTTATTTTGCTGTACTAAGCTCATGCTTCTATGTGCATTTGATAAAAGAGGTGAAAGGAAGGCAAGAAGGGGATGGGTGCCCTGGTGCAGGACTTAGGATGAATGTGTTAGGAAAAGGGTAGTAAAGAGAGTGGAAATTTATTTATTTTGTGGTCTTTTTCAATGAAAGTTTGGTTCCTTATCTCTCTCCCAGTGACATGTCTTCCTCTGTGTGGGAATGCTACTTTTTCTGCCCTTGGCTTTCACTTGCTCTCTTTGTTTCCCTTTTTCCCCTCATGTCTCCTTTCATCTTCACACATCTTCTTCCTGACTGCATTTCCAAAATCCTTTCTCACTCTGACCTCTTCCTCCAGTCCCACCTGCCAGAAGGATCATCAGAGAAGAAAGTAACCTTTGTTGCTCAAAGCTGTTGCTAGCTTTCTCAGGTTAGACCCAGTTATGGTTTAGTTAGCAGAATCAGTGAACCAGAGAGATTGCTTCTCCCAGTTATTGTTTCAGTCTTCCAAAGATGATGTGTCTGAATTCTGTCCTCTCCCACTGGAAATAAACTTTTCCTTTGTTTGAATGATCAATTTGCATCTGTTATGTGATGGACTGTTTTGTCTTGATGTGTTTAGCAGAGATGGCTGAAGGCTTCTCAGCTATGCAGGCAAAGGAGCCAAACTTTGATACATTGTCCTATAAACAAGGCCATTGACCAGGTGTCATCTGCTATAGGAAACTAAAATAATGGGGAAGAAATCTTGGTTTGGTGTCCCTTTAGTTGTGGGGGAGATGTGCCTGTATGAGAGCCGGGGACATCTTCCCTTTTTCCACTGCAGGGTCTGTAACTTCTAGCCTGGCTTTCTGAAGCTTTGGCAAAGGGAGTAGAGGCACTGGAGCTCAAGGTCCTTAGGCCATGTCTGGTTGCCTGTTGCACTAGAGAACTGCTTACTTTGCCAGTAGCTGGTCCTGCTCTTCATTTCCTCCATGTATATTGACTACTGGTTGAGGATGGCCCAGAGATACACTGGTAAGCCCTCAGGAGCCTCATGTACCAGCAAAGTATTTGTAGCTTGAAAATGTCTGGCTCTGAGTGGGTACAGAGGGAATGTTTTTCCAGTTTAGGGAACCATTTGTAGTTTGAACTGTCACATTTTGCAAGAACCTGTCATCGCTTTTTGTGTCATGGGCTCTCCAACAATGTTTTCCATGTGCAAGACTGATACTCTTACACCCCCTTTCTGCCTTGTTTCACAGAAAACTGCATTAATTATCCTTTTCCTTCCCAAGCTGTCAGCACCCTGACAGTGGTTAAAGTCTTCACCCTTTCTATTCTGGGACAGAGAATAAACAATTTACAGCCAAACCTTGGTGCCAAATTTGAATAACTAGAAAAAGGTTTTTTTCTGAAGAAGGTCAATCATTGATTTGTCTGGTCTAGCCACTTGATTTCAAAACTTACTTTGTAAAGCATTCTCATATAGGATGGGATGGGGTGAGGTGGGAAGAGAAAGAAAGAAAGAAAGAACTACTGCTGGCCTGATGTTTGACTTGTTTATTGTGACATTATTAACTGAGAATGACTGATTGGCAGGTCTCAGAGGGTTGTGATCAGTGGCAGAGGGTGTGATACTGAGTCCAGTTTTGAGCCTCTCAGCGCAAGAGAGACATAGAGCTACTGGAGTGAATCCAGAGGAGGGCTACAAAGATGATGAGGGGTCTGGAGTGTCTCTCCTAGGAAAGGCTGGGGGAGTTGGGCCTGCTCAGTCTCAAGAAGAGACAACTGAGAGGGTACCTCATCAAAGTATATGAGTGTCTGAAGGGTGGGTACCAAGCCAGGCTCTTCTTGGTGGTGCCAAGCAATAGGATGAGATGCAACGGGCAGGAACTGGAACACAGTAACCACCACCTGAACATGAGGAAGAACTTCTTTAATGTGCGGGTGACTGAGCACTGGAACAGGAAGGCTGTGGAGTCTCTCGTTGTCTGGACACAATCCCGAGTCACGAGTTCCTTTTTTTTTTTTTTTAATCGAGACCTTTCCCAGTGTGTAGAAGGCAGGGCCACATTCCAGCTGTTGCCATGCTGGTGTCCCCCT